>PVJH01033729.1:0-21336 GCA_004026705.1 Nesogale talazaci | reverse complement strand
GCTCCCATTCTCACAGCACAAAAAGCAAACTTCATAGTGGATATGAATTTTTTAAAATCTCAATACCTGGATGGAGTGTTCCACATTGTTGCTGACAGGTAAAGCATTGGCTTTGATCCACAGTGTCCCTGTATGACAGAAGGAAACACGGCCCAGTCCTGAGCCTCCCTGACAGTGGTTTGTACATTGGAGCATTACAGACCCTGTCAAAGGTCTTCCTCCTTTTCGCGGTCCCTCTGCCAAGCTGATATCCTTCTGGGCCCCCGACTCTCTCTCTCCTGACACATCCAAAGTTCATGAGTGAAGTCTCCTCATCTTCCTCCCAAGGACCATCCTGGCTGTTCTTTCTGGACATGGTACTTTCTTTTTTTTTTTTTTTTGGTACTTTCAATATTCTTCACCAGCATCATCCTTCAGAAGCATTGATTCTTCTTCATTGTCCAACTTTCCCATGCCTAGGAGGTGATTGCTCATATCATGGCTTAGATCAACCGGACCCTGGCCCTCAAAGTAACATTCTAAAAAAAAAAAAAAAAAAGTAACATCCAGTGCTTTTCAACACTTTAAAAGAAGTCTTGTGTATCAGATTTACCCGATACAATGTTACAATGTGTCATTTGTGAGAACCCGCAGAAAGGAGATAGCGCTCAGTCAGGAATGAACAGGAAAGACTTCATTGGGGTTGAGCCCGTTGGCTTATGGTTGAGTGCAGGACTGTGGTGGCCCACTGGCTTGGTGGTTCAAATCCAGCAGCAGCTCTCCAGGAGCAAGGCTGGGCCTCCCACTCCCAGTGATGTGGCCCCCCCCCAAAAAAAAAAAAAAGAAAAAGACTATTGAGGTAGGGAAGAAATTTGGGGAAAGGAAGGAAGAACAGAGGAAGGGACAGGTGCATCTCGAGTGAGTTCCTGGGTGGGTTCCGAGGCCCAAGAGTTAGGGAAGGGAAATCCGTTGGGGCAGTGGGATATTTGTAGGAGCTGGGTTAGGGCAATATGCAAACAAGGTGAAGAAAGCTGATGGTGTTTGCACCCCTGGGGGGAAGGGAAGCTTGATGCTGCAGGGGAGTCTCTGAGAGATCATTTTGTTTTACAACCTCCTCCTCAGATATGCTGGGGGAGGGAGCTTTGAAGTTCGGCAAGTCATGTCTCTCTCTGAGAGGCTGGGGAAGGGGCTGCACCAGCCTGGCTTGGAGAGAGAAGCTCCTTGGAATGCTGGGGTCAGAGGCTGTAAAGTTCAGCAGGTTCTCCATCTGTCTTCCTGAGAGGGTGAGGGCTGCCTGGTCCAGACTTGGCTCCAACAGTTCAATCTCTTGACTACTGTGGGTCCAAGCAAGATGGAATCCTTGAGGATGTCAATCTCTTCTCCATTTAACAGGGTGGTGGTACCTGCTGGTCCCAGTGTGAGGATTTGGGTGGAGTGCAGCAGGGAGGAAGGGCGGAGCTGCCTCCAGCCTCAGAGAGTCCTCAGAACCTAAGCCCTGGATGAATGGATCCATTGGAGAGTGTTTTTTTGTTGTGCTTTCAAGAGCACTAGGTCACTACCGGGTGACCCATTGGGCTGCTAGCTGCAAGGTCCAGCGGGTGCCTTATACTGGGAGGGGAGTGTTTGCTTAGGGAGGTCTGGGTAGTGGCCGAAGGAGCCTTGGTGGCATAGTGATTAAGACCCGAGTTGCTAACCACAAGGTCAACAGTGTTGGGCCGTGAAGTAAAGTCAGAGGCCATTTCAGAGGTTGGGGCAGGCTTCATTGGAGGGCTTGAGGGCGACTTCAGCATCTCAAAGGAGTGTGAGCTGAGGAAGTCGCGCCAAGGGGACAAAAGGAAGGGTTTTTATACCCCTCTGGTGGGCTTGGCGGGAACAGTTGCATTTTGTAATTTTCCAGGAGAGAAACTTCTGGTGAGAAATATGTGCACAGCTGAACTTCTCAAGGGAGACAGTCGTCAAGCTTATCTAAAGGTTCCTGCGGGGTGGGCACAGCTGAATTTCGCTCGGGATACAGTCGTTAAACTTATCTAAGGGTTACAGCAGGGTGGGCACAGCAGAATTTCGCAAGGGAGGCAGTCGTTGAGCTTTACAGCAAGGTTACAGCAGGGTGGGGGGTGTGCATTTTTAGAAAGGAGCCTGTGTCCTGGAAATTCCAGAAAACTCAGAAAAGCTCGGTTTGGGCCTCAGAAGAGATGGTGAAATGGAGGCACTGAGCCTAAAATGGAGTCTCCTGTGCCAAGGCCGGACAAATAGTTCCAAACTACCAGCTGCTCCGAGGGAGACGGAGGCGGCTTTGTGCTCCAGTGGAGAGCTGTAGCCTCGAAAACCCACAGGATCAGGTCCACTCATGCTGCAGGGGCACTTTGAGTCAGAATAGCTGGCAGTGAGTTTAGTTTGGACGCCATGGCACAGTGGTTAAGCATGCGTTCAAAAATGCCAGGAATCGGGAAGATGAGCTGGTCTGCTTCCTTAAAGATTTCCAGCCTGGGAAACCCAAGGGGCAGTTCAGCTCCCTCATAAATGCACACAACGGCGTGTACTTTTGAGGGTTTCAAACAAAGCAGGCCCAGCAGTGATGCCCTTCCCCTGTTGACCAGCCCTGGGCATGGCAGCAGCCTGCGTGGCTGCAGTCTGTACTCCCAGGCTCATGCCCAGAGGGGGAGAGAGAGCTAAAGAGGGTACAAGTCTTTTTTATTTTTTTTGGGGGGGGGGGCATCACTGCTCTCTGGTGGTGGGAGTAGGAGGCCCAGCCCCACTGCTGGAATCGAACCTCCGTCCCAGTGGGCCGCAGTCCCGCGCACCACCACTACGCCACCGGGGCTCAGCCCTACAAGTCTATTTGGAAATAAGAGACCTGCCTGCTGCTTAGTAACATGAATTAAATGTAGGTCCACCCGGTGCCTGCTCAGAGGAAAGGTCCGGCTCAAGGTAGCCCATAGAATGTAGCTGTCCACTTGCAGGGGACCGAGTCAAGGCAATGGGAGGCCCAGCCACCCTCTTGGTGTCTCACTGCAGACGCTGATATGTGAGGGATTTCCGTCCAAGTGGGAGTGGGGGTGGGAGTGGGACTGGAGCTCTCGATCCATCAGCAAGGTCACCAACCCCACATTGAGGCACCTGCACTCAGGGTCCCTCTTAACCCCCAAACCTAAACCCCCTGTTATCGTGTGGGTGCTAACTCACAGTGACCCTGTAAGACAGGGTTGGACTGTGCCTCTGGCTTTCTAAGATGAACGAACTCCCTGCCGGAGTAGAAAGCCTCCTCTTTCTTCTGATGAGAGGCTGGTGGTTTTGAACCGATCGGGTAGGGTTGGCAGTCCCATGCTTAACCCATGGCACAACCAGGGCCCACAAAGTCTTGGGGAGGGCTTGGAGTACAGGAGTCTTGCCCACGATGCCTCAGGGTTACACTCTTCAGGGGGGTGATCCTGGAGTGACTGTGGGGCAGTCTGGGGGAGGAGGCAGGCTAGTGGACCCCTGGCCACACCTCCTGCTCCCAAGATGACCACCTTGGCATGAGGATCAGCTCAGCCAAATCCACAAACTGACCTGCCTCTTTCAGGGGAGCCGGGTGGCCCAGATGCTGAGGATACAAAGGACTCCATGGCTTGTACCTCCTGGCCCTTCCTCCCAGGCTCTCTCTCTGCAGCCTCCACCCTTTTCTGCCCTTGACAGGCTGGGTGGCCTTCCCTCCCTTCAGATGTGGACAAAGCAGCAGGGCAAGTACAAAGGTCAAAAGGCACCACAGGTATCGCTTCTCGGCCTTTTGGCTAAGATGAAGTGTAAAAGGTACCACAGGTGCTGAGAGCCAGGGCTCCTCCCCCCGCCATCCCAGCACCCTGCAGGGCCCTCCCGAGGCGGTCTTTTTCCTCCCCCTCTTCTGTTTTGCACAAAAATGGCAGCCTGCCCGCCACTGCCGGGATGCACTGGAGGGACCCTGCCTGGCAATGATTGGGCGCTTCCTGTTTTCCAGCCTTTTGCAGTCCTACCTACGGTGGGGCTGGCACGGTGAAGGAGGTGTAGGATGCATATGCAAATGCCCACTTCCCTGAGGGCCAGCCCTAGAAGGAACGTGTCCCCCCTCGCCCTGGAGACTCAGCAGCGTTGGGGAATGGGAGTCCACGGGGACTGACACTGGCCAGTGGTGGTTTTGGTGTTTGTGTTCTGGGGAGTGGCTACTTCCTGAGGTTGAATCTTAACCCCCACAGCTTCCCGATAATGTGTCTGGCCTGCGGTGAGATAAAATGCTGTCATCCTTCGTGAACGCGTGTTTGGGGGCGGGGAGGGGCGGTGGTTCTCCAAGGGTTTTAATTTGCATTTCTAGAAGGGCCGCTGGATAGTTGCATTTGTATTTCCCTTTTCGGGACCCTCGGAGGCAATGCTTAGATCCCTTTGAGAGGTTGAGACAGAGTTGCAGAAAGAAGAGCTCCTTCACTTGAGCGTTAGGCTAGGAAAGTGGGGTACGTAGCTTTAGGGTATGAGCAAGGGCATGTGGGGAAAGGAGGTTTTCTGTGCTGCCCTTGCAGGTTTGGGTTAGGAAATGGCCTATTTGCAAAGCATGTTATTTTTCACAGACTTGCTTGCCGGAATGCTGGGGAGAGGGGGCTGTGTGGACCCAGTCCTGAGAGAGAAGCTCTTTGGAGTGCTGGCGGCAGAGCTTACAAAGTCCAGCAGGTTCTTCGTCTTCCTGAGGGGCTGGTAGATGGGGGGCTGCCCTGTTGGGACCTGCCCGAACACCCGGAGTTGGTGTTTCCTTTTGATCTGAAGCAGGGCCTCCTAGCTAAGCTCCTTACGTAGTTTATTAACGGAGCTCTCTCTGATAAGGCTTGCCCCCTCCACCCCGGCGGACTTTCCGCTTGATTTCTGCTGGCTTCCACCTGCGCCAGAATCATTCCCACTCTCTCCCCCCACAGCGGTCCTCAGGCTTTTCTGCTAAACTTGGCAGCGCCTTGCCTGCCTTCCAGACTGAACAGGTTTCCTCCAGCTTTTAGACGCTGCTGTGACAGCTACCGTTTCTTCTTGCACAGGTCTCTTTAAGCCGCTCGCCATCAGTCTCTGCAGGCGGACCCATCCGGTCCAGCCCGGCCATGTCCTGAGTGTCCATGCGCGCGAGGCGCTTCCTCATCTGCCGCTTTCTGCGCGTGGGACTTGCTCCTAGCGGCTTTGCGGTCGGGTGGAGGACCGGAGCCGGGCCCATGCGGGCGGGAAGGGAGAGGCGATTCTGCGGGGTCCCCCCGAGTTCTACACAGTTCAAGCGCACACCCCCCTGTCCCGCGGACTCGCGGTAGGCCCGGGAAGCAATCGGGACGTTCCGGTCACGCCTCCAGGGCGTCCCTCTCGGGCCCCGCGCTCCGTAGGGCCCCCCCCCCCCCCCCCCGGTCCCAGGGCTCCAGCGCGCACGGCGTGACCCTCCTATCGGTCCCCTGCCGCGCGCCTGCTGGCCGGTCAGCGTTCCCTCTCCATCCGCGTCCCTCGCTGACCCACTTCCCCGCGCGCTCCCTTCCCGCTACGCGCGCCCCCACGTCCCCGCGCATTCAGCCCCGCTACGCTCGTCCCTACATCCCGCCCCCCCTCCCCGCATCCCCCCACCCCGCATCCCCCCACCCCGCACCCGGGCTCTGGGCGGGGGCGGGGCCTCTCAGGCGGAAGTGCCCGGGGCGCCAGCGGCGGGATCAGCGGGGACATGGGAGCCCCAGGCAGAGGCTGCGGTGGCAGCAGTGGCGGCGGCGGCCGCAGTGGCGGCGGCGGCTGCCCTGGCGGCGGCGGGGGTGGGAGGCCGGGGTCACGGTGCGGGTAGCGCCGGCCGAGCGCGGGGAGCCATGGGCCGGGCTGGCACCCGGGCCGGGGGCGCGGCGGCGGCGGCGGCGGCGGCGGGGGGGTCTCTCCTGCTGCCGCTGTTGCTGCTGCTAGCGCGGCCCCCGCCCGCGGCCGCCGGTGACATCCGGAGAAGCGGTGAGCTAACCACGGGGGCAGGGCGGGCAGGCGGGGGGTGCCATCCCGGGGGTGGGGGGTGGGGGTCGCTGTCGGGATGGGACCGGCATTGTGACTCACCTGGGGGCACCTGTGCGCTCACAGGCGCAGGTAGGGGCCTCCTCTGCCAGGGGCTCCTCGCGTCCGGGAGGTCGGGATGGAAAGCAGGCTCTCGCGATCCCTGAGTCCCCAGGGCTGGGCTGACAGACCGCTATGAACGCCCTCCCCTCTGGGGCCCCTCGCCGCGTTAGGAGATGAGGGCCCCAGGGACCAGCTGGGGGCTCAGCCAAAGGCGCGTTGAGGTGGGGGGCGGCGGCTAGGGATGGGCAGAACGGGGATAAAGTTGCTGAGACCTTGCAGTGAGGACTCCAGGTTGACGCGGGAGGGGCTCAGGCCCTGCCCCTACCCCCACTCTCTCTTGAGGCCAGGCTGATTTCTGGTGGCAGCACAGGCCAAGGGGCCTGGTGGGTCTGGGGAGAAGCGCCCACATCACTCACACACTCACACACACACACACACACACACACACACACACACACCCCACCCCCGGTGGCTGGGAACTTGCTGGCTCTAGTTTTTGACCCTGAGGACTTCAGGGGAGGTCTGAGGAGGGGTGCCTGCTTTCCCCCAGTCCAGTGGCTAGGACAGCCCAGAAGCCCCACTGGGGCAGGGCTGAGGTAGAGAAGGCCAGTCTGGACTCCCTGCTGGTGCCTCCTGGCCCCTCCCAGCTCCCCTTCTCCCTGCCCCCCCCCTCTGAAATCTTGTTCTCTGAGCTGAGCTCCTGTTTCTTTGGAAGCAGCCTTCTGAGCCTGGCATCATGGAAGATGAAAGACAGGAGCCCCCAAGGGCCCAGCGCCTGATTAAAATGTTTCACTAGACACTGCTCCCCTTACCCTCTCCCCCACTTTTCTCACTGCCCCCCTTACCCCCCCTCCACACATAAATACACACTCTTCTTTCTTCCTCCCAGTGGTCAGGTGGGGGAGGGACCTGCTAGCCAGGTGGGAGTGCAGCAGCTGGAGTAGAGCTACAGCCTGCAAGACAACTTGCAGCCCCCTCCTCTATGGCCACCCCAGAGGCAGAGGTCTCTCTCCTCAGGTTCTTGTCCTGACGCAGGGTGCCCCTGGCTCAGCATCCAGGAAGCACTCCGGATTTTCTACCTGCCCAGCCCTGTTCTTTGACCCTTGCAGTGGATGTGGGCAGGACTGGGTGTTGCCTTGCTGGTACCTAAGGTCAGTGTTCTGACTCTACACCCACTCTCTGCCCGTTGGTCACTTCCTGGCTTAATCATTCTCACCACTGGGCATTCTGGGCCAAGGCAAGGTGGCCTGCCGGCCCTCTCTTATCTCTGGGTGGTCCTGCTGGGTGTCCTGGACACCTCTCTGGGACATAAGACTTCCAAGTAGAAGGAGCCCGGGTGGGTGTGTCCTGCAGCCAAACGCAGCAAAGACCCCCAGGCCCTGGTGTCAGAGTTGAGGACCGGCCAGCCCAGCCGCAGCCCTTTAAATTCTAGCCAGGCCACTACAGAATGAGGCTACAGTGACCTCAAGACGACCCAGGTGCCCAGCCTGGCATGCAGGATCCTGAAGGGCAGGGCTTGGGGCCCTGACGGGCACCCATCCAGCCCAGCCAGCCCCCCTTGTGGTTTCTTCCAGCCATTACTGGTTGTTTGTATCTTTGTTCCAGTGGCCCCATGAGACCGGGCAGGGAGGGAGGGGGGAGTCACAAGGCTGGCAGGAGTACTGCCTGTCACCTGGCTTCTCTCACCTGCTTCCCAGAGGGGACAGGTCTGCCTCGCCTGGTATAGGGCAGAGTGAGGCTGTGTGGCAGCCAGAGGGAGGGGGGCTGGGCAGCTCTGAGAAGTGGACTGCTCTTGGGTGAGCAGCCTGCAGTTGTAGTGTTCTCCCTCCAACCCTTGAGCTGGGGAAGTACAGGTCACCTTGGGCATCCCAGAGAGGGGAGGGAACGTGAGGGCCCAAGGTCACTTCCACATGACCCTAAGCCTGGCTGGCTGCTCCCTAATCATGAGGACTACCCAGGAAGTGCCCAAGACAGAGGAAGCAGGGACAGCGTTCAGCATCTCTCTCTCTCTCTCTCTCTCTCTCTCTCTCTCTCTCTCGCTCTCTCTCTCTCACACACACACACACACACACACACACACACCATGCAAGGAAGGAGCAGAGGGGTGCCTGGGGTTGGGAGGCTCCCCCCTCCCCCCAGATCGCCAAGGGGAGTTCCAACTGCTTTGAAAGGGCTGGGGGCTGGAGGTAGAGGGGTTCCCTCCCGGAAGCTGCGCCATGACAATCTGAACCCTCAGGAGGTAGAGACTTTGGGCAGGCTGAGGGAAGCGATGACCTTGACGAGGTCATAGGCGCATCGTGGGAGGGCTGACGCCAGACCCCCCTGTCCCCCGCAGAAGCGTGGCTCGTGTCGGAGCTCTTCTCGCAGACGCCGCAGCGACTGTCCTTCTATAGCTGGTATGGCAGCACCAGGCTCTTCCGCTTCCACGTGCCCCCCGACACCGTCCTGCTGCGCTGGCTGCTGCAAGTGTCCCGGGGCAGCGGACCCGCGTGCTCGGACACGGAGATCACGGTGTATGCGCCTGCCCCCCGCCCATTCCAGAGGGGACACTGGGAGGGGGGGTGCAGCTGTGCCCTGATGCCGCCTCCTCCCACCAGGCACTTCCGCTACGGCGCCCCGCCGGTCACCAACCCACTGAACACCAGCTTCCCTGACCACACGTCCGCACCAGCCGCCTTCCACGTGCGGCTGCGCCTCAGCGCCTCGCTACAGAGCAACACCTCCATCAACGTCTCCCACCCTGCCCCCGGGGACTGGTTCGTGGCCGCCCACCTGCCCCCGGCGCCCCAGAAGATCCAGGTGAAGGTGAGGGGCCGCCTCCCCCGGTGTGGGGTGGGTGGGCGAGCCCGCCCTGCGGCTCGGTGCCCCCAGTCTGCCCGTCTCCCTCCAGGGCTTCCTCCCCTCCTGTGCCTACGCCTTCCAGCCGGACCTGCTGGTGCTGCGGGCCACCGACGTCTCCGTGCTGGAGCCGGCCATGCCCCTCCCCCAGACCCTCTTCCTCGCACGCCCCAGCTACCTCAAGTGAGTGACACCCCCTCCCCAGATGAGCCAGCCAAGTGGCCTGCGTAGGCATGTGGGGTGCACCGCCTTCAGGCGCCCCACCCCCACCGCCTGCTCCCCCCCTCCCCACAGGGTCTTCATCCCTGAGTACACAGAGGAGGTGCTGCTGGAGCTTCAGGGCTGTGTGTCCAATGGGAGCCAGGCCTGCCCGGTGCGCCTACTCGTGGGCTCCACCACGCTGCCGGGCGACTTCCAGAGGGTGCTTAGCTGTACCGGTCACCCCCAGTCCTGCCACCTGAGGCTGCGCTCCCCACCCTGGGAACGATGGCTGCAGGTGACGGCGGAGAGCCTGGCAGGTCCCCGTGTCCTGGTGGCCTTCAGCGTTGTGGCCACCCTCACAGGTGGGTCTCATCAGGGTGAGTGGGTGGACCGGTGGGGATCTCAGCCTGCCTGCATCCTGACCCACCCACCCTGACCTTGGCAGCCTGCAGGCCGTGGACGGTCAGCGCCCAGCACCTCCTGCAGGCCAGCCTCAACCAGACCCGAAATGCCTCCAACAGCCCCTGGGACCCCATCCGAGCCAGTGGGCTGGGGAGTGGCGGAGCCTCCCTGCTGAACTACCCCATGCTGCGAGAGGACGTGGACATGCTAGGAGTCCGCTTCAGACCGCTGGACAGGACCTCAGTGCTGGTTCAGTCTGAAATGCCCTCTGTGCTGCGGCTGTACCTCAACACGGGCATGGACAGCGGGGGGTCGCTCACGATCGCTCTACTGGCCAACAGGGTACCCTCACCCCCCTGGGCTGGTCTGTGGGGTCCCAGTCAGGGCTGTTCCGCCGGCCTTCTTGGGCTGACCTTGACACTGAAACAATAGAGCCCACCATGTGACCCGGGCCAGGCGTTGGCCCAGCGTCCGAGGCTGTGCCTGAGGGAATGGGGCTACAAGGTGGGGTGAGATGGGAAGGGCGGACTCCAGGGAAGCCCTCGCCCTGACCACCTGCCATTCTCCAGACCTCGGTCAAGAACCATACCCTGGTGGTCGCCTGCCTGAACGCTGCCTCCCCATTCCTCTGCTTCAATGCTTCGCACAATTGCACCACAGGTGTGTGGGCAGGTGGGCGGTGCCTGGCTCCCTGCCTTGGCCAGCTCCAACCACCCCTTCCCCACTCCAGCCTTCTTCCAGGGCCACCCACTGACCCTGAGCGCTGCCTCCCAGCAGGCCGACCTCATCATTCCCTTCCCGGAGACAGACAACTGGTACCTCTCCCTGCAGCTGGTGTGCCCGGACAGCCCGGAGTGAGTGAACCTCAGCGCCGCGGGCACCGCTGTGTCCAGGAGGTCCCCAGGGCGGGGAGTGACCCAGCTTTCAGCTGCCTGCCCTCTGGGCTGGGTTGGCATGGGAGTGTGTGCAGCCCTGAGCTGCTGGTCCAGGAGCGGGGGCGAGACTTGCTTTGAGTTTGGGTGCCATCAGCCTGCAGGGTCACAGATAGGACGCCGTGCTCTCCCCCCGCCCCCCCCCCCCCCAAGGGACTGTGAGCAGACCATGGTTCGTGTAGAAACCACCTTGCACCTGGTGCCCTGCTGGAAGGACTGTGGACCCTATGGCCAGTGCCTCCTGCTGAGAAGGCACGGGTACCTGTACGCAGGCTGCAGCTGCAAAGCAGGTGGGGCTGACCGGGAACCCGGGGGTGGGGTGGGGGTGTCCCGATCTCCCCTGTGGGGGTTGGAGCCGGGCCGGGCTCAGCAGCTCCACTGTGCCCGCAGGCTGGCAAGGCTGGAGCTGCACAGACAATAGCACGGCCCAGACGCTGGCCCAGCAGACGGCGGCCGTGCTGTTGCTGACCCTCAGCAACCTGGTCTTCCTGGCCCCCATCACCGTCTCCATCCAGCGGGGCTTCCTGGTGGAGGCCTCCGTCTATGCCTACACCATGTTCTTCTCCACGGTAGGGACCTCCCCACCAGGGTGGGGCGATGGGGTGGGAGCTGGGGCCGGGAGCTCACCTTCCCCACCCTCCCCCTCCCGGGCTGCAGTTCTACCACGCCTGCGACCAGCCCGGGGAAGCTGTGCTGTGCATCTTGAACTATGACACACTCCAGTACTGTGACTTCCTGGGCTCCGTGGTGTCCATCTGGGTCACCATCCTGTGCATGGCTCGGCTGAAGCCGGTCCTGAAATACGTGAGTGTCCCTCCCGGGGCCCCTCCCCGAGTCTGGGGAACGGGGGCAGCTGAAGGGAGAGCACCCCCTACTCTCAGAAACCCATATTCTTTTGCAAGCTGCCCAGGGGCAGGCCTAGCTAGTCCTCCCAGCCTCTCCGTCTGGAACCCAGACTCTGCCCAGGACCAGCGTTCCCCGGGGACCAGGAGGGTGGTCAGGATGGTACTGCCCCAAGGCTGCTGTTGGGTCTGAGAACCAGGTACGGCCAGCTGGGGGCTGCTCTGAGAAGGACGCTCAGGAAGGCCCTGGTCAGGGCAGGGGCACAAGGCTTTGAAGCATCCTAGCTGCGCTGGGCTGAGTGATGAGGGCTGTGAACTTGCCGAAAGAGGAGAATGAACTGTGGACCCAGGCAGAAGCCTGGGCCGGCCTGACCAGCCCTGGCTACATCTCCCAGGTGGTCAAACCCACACATGCCAAATGACCATGGCAAAGGCCGGTGGCCCTGGTCCCACATGGGATGACTGACACAAATGTGTGTGGGGCTTTAGGCCTTGTCACACACGTGTCTTTTCTAGGGACCGAACTCAACCCTTAACACTTTACCCCGTGGTCCCCCGGCATGGATGCCCATCCCACATCCAAAACCCATTCAACCTGTCCCCAACTCCACTCTTAAGCACCCCAACTGCATCTCCTGACGCATCTAAACAAGTATGGGTGAGAACCTGGGCATATCCTATCATAGCGCAAGATGCCTTTCCATTTCTGGACCTGCAGTACCCCAGAGTTCAAGCTAATTGCTTCCCAAGAACGGGTGGAACGAGAAGGGGCACCTACTTCCATCATCAATGGGGAAGCTAGGAGGGGGAGGAAGTAAAAGGTTTCACAAGCACCAAGCAAGTTCTGAAATCCAGCAGAAAACATGTCAGTGCACCTCCAGGCAGGGAGGTAACCCTCTTTCCTGGGGCCATCTGGGAAGGGACCCTGTCCTACAGACCCTGGGAGTTGGTCTTGCTCCTCTCCCTGGATTCTGAGTGGAGGCCTCTTGGCTATGGGTATCAGCCCTGCCTCTCAGGTCCCCGGAACAGTCACTCACCCCCTTAGCTTGGGGACCTTCCTCCTCCATCTGAGTGATCCTACCGGGTAAGTTGGGGGCAAAGACCTCATCCTCCTGGTCCCTCTGCAAGCAGGTAGGGGTCTGACTGCAGCTGGGCAGACGGTTTTTTCAACCGTGGAGATTGGAGGGGGTCATTTAATTCTTTGAAATGGAAACTTCTCTGTGTGCACCTCAGAGCAAACATCCCTGGGATGTTTGCAAGAAGAGCCCTCTAGCTTGTACTGTCCCCGTCTCGGTCGCCCGAAAGTGATGGGACTTAGACTGATGGGACTGAGTGGGTCCATCAGTGACAAGCCTCGACCACAGAGAGTCACCATGTCCTTACTGGGAGTTCAAGGGTACCCTGGGACAAAAGAATTTTGTTTGTACAAAAGAATTTTTCCTTTTCTGTGTGTTTGAAGTCTCTTATTCTGGTTTCAGCAAATACTTTCTTTACTTTTCATTTCTTTTTTTTTTTTAAATAATTTTTTTGACTTTTTTTGGGAGGGGGCATCACTGCCTTCTGGTGGTCATGGGAGCTACCCAGCACTGCTCCTGAAAGCCACCTCTGGATTTGAACTGCCAAGCCCGCAGGCCGCAGTCCTGCACTCAACCACGTATACCACTGGGGCTCAGCCCTGAAAAAAAAACCATTTTATGGGGGCCTTGTACAACTCTTCTCACAATCCATACATACATCCACTATGTCAAGCACATTGGTGTATCTGTTGCCCTCATCATTCTCAAAACATTTGTTTTCTACCTGAGCCCTGGGTATCAGTGCCTCATTGTTTCCCTTCCTTCCCACCCCACCCTGGCCCTTGTGAACCCTTGATAATTTATAAATTATTATTATTTTGTCATGTCTTACACTGTCCAGCATCTCCCTTCACCCACTTTTCTGTTGCCCATCCCTCAGGGAGGAGGTTATAAGTAGATCCTTATCATTGGCTCCCCTTTCTTCCCCCACTCCCGGTATGGCCACTCTCCCCACTGGTCCTGGAGGGATCATGTGTTCTGGATTCCCTGTGTTTCCAGTTCCTATCTGTACCAGTGTACATGCTCTGGTCTAGCCGGATTTGTAAGGTAGAATTGAAATCATGATAGTGGGGGATGGGGTTGGAGCACTTAAGAACTGGATAAAAGTTGTATGCTTTATCATTGCTACACTGCACCCTGACTGGCTCATCTCCTCCCCGAAAGTTTTCTCTAAGGGGATGTCCAATTGCCTACAGATGGGCTTTGGGTTCCCATTCCACACTCCCCACATACACAATGGTATAATTTTTTGTTCTTTGATGCCTGATACCCTTTGGCAAAGGTATTCCTTTGACACCTCATGATCACACAGGCTGGTGTGCTATTTCCATGTGAACTTTGTTACTTCTGAGTTAGATGGCCCCTTGTTTACCTTCGGAGTCTTTAAGACCCCATATGCTTTTGATAGCCTGGCACCATCAGCTTTCTTCACCACATTTGCTTATACCCTCACTTTGTCTTTAGCGATCATGTTGGGAAGGTGAGCATCAAGGAATGCCAGTTTAATAGAACAAAGTGTTCTTGCATTAAGGGAGTACTTGAGTGGAAGCCCAATGTCCACCCGCTACCTTAATACTAAACCTATAAGTAGATGCACATAGATCCATTTCCCCATCATATATAAATATTTTTATATATGTATGTGCCTGTATTTAGACCTATAGAAATGTCCTTTGCCTCCTAGCTCTTTCCTCTATTCTTTTATTTTAGGCATCACTGCCCTCAGGTGGTGGGAATAGGAGGCCCAGCCTTTGCTCCTGGGAGCTGGAATTGAACCTCCATCCCAGTGGGCCGCAGTCCCGCGCACAACCACTACACCACCAGGGCTCAGCCCCTCTTTCCTCTATTCTTTTACGTTCCTCTTGTCCTACTATCATGCTCAGCCTTCATTTGGGTTCCAGTAATTCCTCTTCTTTACATTGCCCTTGATCAAGCGCTACCAGGTCTCTTACACCCTCTGATTTTCGATCACTTGTTGTTCCTTTGTCCCTGGGTTTGTTAACACCACTTCCTTTCCCCACCTCTCCCTCTCCCATGTGCCCCAACCATCTGTCCATTGTTTTTCCCTCCAGATTGTTTATCCAGTTTATCTTATCTAGATAAACCTGCAGAAAACAAAGACAAGACAGCAAAACAAAACAATGGGGCTGAGCCCCGGTGGTGTAGTGGTTGAGGGTGGGACTGCAACCCACTAGGTTGACGGTTCAAATCTACCAGCAGCTCTCCAGGAGCAAAGTAGGGCCTCCTACTCCCACCAGAGGGCAGTGATGCCCCCCAAAAGAACCAAAACAACAAAGAGTTATTGACCAAAAAAAAAAAAAAGAGAGAAAAGCCAACAAAAAGAGAGAAAAGCCTGTGAATAGTTCAAGGTCTGTTTGTTGATCTTTAGGAGTGTTTTTCGGTGGAGTCTGATGGGGTGTCACACTCTGGCCCCAAATTCTGTTTTCGTTACTCCCTCGGGACTTCCTTGCTCTGCCCCTCTTGCTGTCCTGTTGCACGCCCTCAGGGTTTTGCCTCAGGTGGTGGGGTCAGATGGGGTGCAATTCCCACACTGTGTCTCCAGTGTTGTCCCCTGGAGGGCTGTGGGTCAGTGAGGGAAGTCATGTCTCCTAGTGGGGCCGGCCATGCGGTCCTCTCTGTGCACCGGCTGCTCTGAGCAGTGATATCATCCCCCAGGCTTGGTGGGTCAGGACGTGCTCCCCCCTCTCTTCCTCGTCCTTCATGTGCTCCCATGTGCTCTGATCAGCCATGTCCCTCTCCCTGGGCTGTAGCTTCAGTGCTGTCCTCTGAAGTAAATTCTTCATGGGGGAGGGCGGCTTTCTACGTTACGTAGTTGGGGTTGAGGCCAACTCCTCAGGCTTTTTTTTAATGTTTCATTTTAAACAGTGTATTTTATTTATTTATTTAGGCATCACTGCCCTCAGGTGGTGGGAGTAGGAGGCCCAGCCTTTGCTCCTGGGAGCCGGAATTGAACCTCCATCCCAGTGGGTCGCAGTCCGCGCACAACCACTACGCCACCGGGGCTCAGCCAAATATTGCATTTTAAAGACCATTCCTTTCCTCTCAAACTTTAATATGTCCCACGAAGGGGAAACCACGCAACCTCTTTTAAGATCTGGTTCAGGGGGGGCTGAACCCCGGTGGCGTAGTGGTTGTGCATGGGACTGCTTCCCACTGGGTTGGCGGTTCAAATACAGCAGTGGCTCTCTAGGAGCAAGGCTGGGCCTCCTCCTTCCACCAGAGGGCAGCGATGCCAAAAAAAAAAAATAAAAGATCTGGCTCAGAAATTCCCTCGGCCACCTACGCAGTCCATCTTGCACCATATTTGAGCATACTGTCGAATGGTTCTTTGCCGCTGTTTCATAGACACCACCCTCCCCCCATGTCTGGTCACGGGCTCGCCATCTCATAGCCAGAAGCAGAGGTCATCACCTTCTCAGCAACCTTCTGCTCACGTCCAGAGAAGCTCTCCCCACAGCTCTCCTTGACCAGGCAACCCCGATCAGAACCACCCCGAATAATTCTAGCAGCAGTTTCTTCAAGGTCATCGGGGCCCAACTAGAGAGCTTATCAACACCCCCCCCCCCAGCTCCTACCCATTAACTACTTGTGATATTGTATCTCCATGTCCGCTATCTGTTAGAGCAGCACCTCCCACCCTAGCCCCCACCCCTTAGACCTCAGTGTCACGGCCATCTTCCCCCCATCTCGACTGCTTTCTCTCCGCCCAGTCTGCCCTTCTCTATCGCAACTGTGATTGCTTTGACGCATGTCAGTGCCCTGCACCGATGTCCGGTTCTAAGTGCAATTGCACCAACATGGCTAGGTCCTACGACACGTGCTCTGAGCGGATCACAACACCCACGCCCCCACCAACACCCCAGGAGTGGCTGGAGGAGATTGAGATGCAGGATGTGCAGCCCAGGGGGAGGGGGCGCCGCATGTGACTGTCCTGTGTTGCCTTGCTGCGTAGGTGACCTTGCAGTGGAGGCCACCACATTCTAGCCCCCCCTAAGGTACCCCGCCCGGCTAGCAAGTAAGTCTGGTGCCACACCAGTCCCAGTCCACCTGCTGTTCGGGTGAGCCAGGGTCCAGCAGCGTGGAAACTGAGGACAGAAGCAACACTGTCTTCCCGGCCAGCAGCACAGAGAGGGGCGCCAAGGATCAGAACCATTCAGGTGACTGGTGTGTCCAGATTACCCTTCACTACCAGCCCCTGTGCCCATGCCGTCTCTGCCCACAGGTCCTGTTTCTCCTGGGCACACTGGTCATCGCCATGTCCCTACAGCTGGACCGTAGGGGCGCCTGGAACATGATGGGACCCTGTCTCTTTGCCCTTGTGGTCATGGTCTCCATGTGGGTAAGGAACGACCCCTCCCCGCTGCTCAATCCTGCCAATGGCTAGATCCTAGGCAGCTAGGCTCCCTGCAGACACCCAGTCTGGAGCCCCGCCTCCCCTGAGTGTTGGCTGCAGCCACATTCCAGGGCCCAGGACACCCCACTCCTGGGCCCTAGACCCAGATCCAGAGGCTTTCACACCCTGGGGCCCTCTCCCAACCCGCCCTGGAGGTCCTGACCCCGCCAGGTCCCTGTGCTCACCCTCCTGTGTGTCCCCAGGTGTCCCGCTGCGTACACCGACACCACTGCTACCCCACCTCCTGGCAGCGCTGGGCCTTCTACCTGCTGCCTGGCATCTCCATGGCCGCCATGGCCGTGGCTATCTACACTTTCATGATGACCAGCGACAACTACTACTACACGCACAGCCTCTGGCACGTGCTGGTGGCCGGCAGCGCGGCCTTCCTCTTACCGCCAGCCAACAAGCACGCCGAGCCCTGGACCTGCATGCAGCAGCTCCCGTGCCACTACCAGATCTGCAGGAACGACCGGGAGGAGCTGTACGCCGTCACCTGAGGCCCGGCTGGCCGGACAGCCAAGAGACCCCACGCAGGCCCGATTCCAAAAGAATAAAAATGCCCTGAGCAGCCTCCTGGTTCCGTCCTCTGGGGAGATGGCCTCCACTCTGCTGGTGTGGGGATCGTGGACACTGCAGGCCAGGTCTCGCCTGCCAGCGCCCGCTCGGACTGGAGCCCACAGGGGACTGAGCCGGGCCGTGGAGGGGGGTTGGTTAGATGGGAGAGAGACTCCCACTTCCTTGTCCCAGGGAGGCTGTGCGCTGATGGTGAGCCCGGGAGCTCAGAGCACGTCACACCCATGTGCAAACGCCCTTCTCTGCTTGGAGGGCACGCACCAAAGCCGGCAGCCACGGGGTGACCTCAGGCTTGGGCTCCCAGATGAGCAGGCCCCTCCCAGGACGAGTCGTGGTCCCAGGAGACAAGGCTAGGGGCCGGGATTGAGTGCCAGCCCCTCCCTTAGCCCACCGGTCTTGTGGAGCCTCAGCCTGCAACTGTGGGCTGCCTCGGCCCGCGCCTGGCCACGAACCCTTTCCCACGAACCCTTTCCCCTCGGCCACCCCACACCTGCCCACGAAAGCGACTGCCAGACTTCTCATGTATATTGTATTTGTTGTCTGTCGAGAACGGTTTTTTTCTGAATGAAGACATTTTTATGTAGCTCGTATTTTGCTACGACTGGTGAATTTAATATATTCTACAACCATTTCTCAAGGCAAACGGAGTCTGACGTCCTTGTTTGCTGTTCTTCCCTGGAGACCTTGGGAGGGGTGGGGGGGGGGGAGCCTAAGCCCCGCCCCCCAGCCCTGAGCCTGAGTTCGCTGGAAACGCGAGGCGGCACTTTACAGACGGCCCCTTCAGCGATTCTGGTAGTTGCAGGACGTTTGCGACGGTCCCTAAAGGGCAGGGGGCGGGGCCAAAGCGAAGGAATAGGAACTGCAGCCACTTAGCGGCGGGGGGCGGGCAGGTCGCCACGTGGGTTCCGGTTCCGGCGGCGCGCGGGGCAGTGTGCGGTCCGCGGTGTCGGCTCGGGGGCCCGCTAGCCTGGGCGCGGCCACGAGGGGTAGGCAGGGAGGGTGGGGGCAGTCAGGGCCCGGGGTGGGGACCAGAGTCCGGCACGGGAACTGAGGTCCTGCATCTGGGTGGGGGTGATGAGGTCGAAGGTCAGGGTGCGGTCTGGATGCGGTTGGGGTCAGAGGTTAGGGTGGTGCAAGGGGCAGGAGGATGGCCTTGCGTATCAGGATGGGGTCGGACGGGGGTCAGGGTGGAGTTGGGCTTCCGGACGAGGTCGAGGGTCCGGTCGGCGTTAAAGGTCAGGATGGAGTCGGGGGTCGGGACGGGCCGACGGTCAGGTTGGGGTCGGAGGACCGCGTGCGAGTGACCGGTCGAGTGACCGCTGCCCTCCGCCCCCAGCCGGCCGCCATGCCCCTGCACAAGTTCCCTGTGAATCTCTGGAAGCAGCTGCGGCTGCAGGAGGGCATCTTGGCGCGCCTGCCCCCGCACTACCTCCGATCCCTGGAGGAAGACCCTGTGCCCACTCCCGTCCACTACAGACCCCACGGGGCCAAGTTCAAGATCAACCCCAAGAACGGGCAGCGTGAGCGAGTGGAGGATGTCCCCATCCCCCTCTACCACCCCCCTGAGTCCCAGCAGGGGCTGTGGGGCGGTGAGGGCTGGATCCTGGGCCACAGATACGTTGGGAAGAACAAGGTGGGTGTACGGGCAGGCCCCCCCGGAACTGCTGCTGCCCCCGCTTGGAGCGAGGGGGGCATAGAGGGGCCCCGTGGGGACACCTGCTCTGTCAGGAGCTTGGAAGCACGTGAAGTCACAGGTCTGGCAGGTCAGTGGCCTGCCTTGCAGGATAATTGAGACAGGTAGGGATGGGGCATGTGTCAAGCCTGGGGCGCATGGGGAGGGAGCCGGCCGCCCAAAGAGGAGGCCCCCTGCCACGAGAACCCATCACAGCCCCTCTGAAGAGCTTGGGGCGCTGCCTCCTCCCCACCCTGAGCTGAGCACTTGTTCTGGCGCCACGAGCCTTCAAAGAACAGACTAGACTGTATGTCCTGACCTGGGGTGTGGGGGGCAGAGTGTGTGTGGGGGGCTCCACTTGCTTTGGTCTCTGGTTTAGAGCATGACGGGGGCCCCAGGGGCTGTGTGTGCATCTGGCGCAGACACTGGCCACTCCAGGCAAGGGCAGGCGGGGGTCAGCCAGGGTCACCGTGGAGAGGGCAGGGAGGGGGTGCCCGTCCTCAGGGGCCCCTTGTGCCCTCAGCGCACAAAGAGGGTGAAGAAGATATGGAAGCCGCAGCTGTTCCAGCGAGAGCTGTACAGTGAGATCCTGGACAGGAAGTTCTCTGTGGCGGTCACCATGCGCACACTGGACCTCATCGACGAGGCCTACGGATTCGACTTCTACATCCTCAAGGCACGCTGGTGGGGGTGGCGTGCTGGGCAGGGGCCGGGGGCGGGACTGCTGTGGCCACTGTGCTCTGGGAGCCGAGCTGGGGGTCAGGGGTCCCTGCAGTGGCGCCCGGCCCCACGCCCATCCTCCCCCAGACCCCGGAGGTAGATCTGTGCTCCAAGTTCGGCATGGACCTGAAACGGGGCATGCTACTGCGCCTGGCCCGGCAGGACCCGCAGTTGCACCCCGAGGACCCCGAGCGGAGGGCCACCATCTACAACAGGTACAAGGTGAGGTCAGGCCGCATCCTCCCCCCTCCTCTGCAGCCCCTCATAGCCCCCGCAACCCCGTTGGAGGGTCCTCACTGCACCTTCCCCCACCGCCCTGCCCCACAGGAGTTTGTGATCCCAGAGGCGGAGGCGGAATGGGTCGGCCTGACTCTGGATGAGGCCGCGGAGAAGCAGAGGCTCCTGGAGGAGAAGGTGGGGCCCGGTGGTGCTGGAGGGGGCAGCAGCACCGACTGGGACAGTGGAGGCCATTGGCTGGATGTACATTTGGGGGGCAGGGACCCCTCAAGTGGGGGGTGGGGTGTTTACTCACCTCTCGCCTGCCCTCAGGAACCTGCCCTCTCACCTGAACCTATCCCATCATGGCCCCTGCAACCAGACTCTTCCTATAGGCCCCCCCACCCCCCACCCTAGGCTCGGGGATGGGAAGGAGGGGGAGGGGGCTGCTCAGGCAGAGTACAACTCCTGGCCCTAACTGTGCTCTCCCACCCTCGCAGGACCCCACTCCTCTGTTCAAGGTCTTCGTGGCTGAGCTGGTGCAGCAGCTTCAGCAGCAGACGCTGTCCGAGCCAGCAGTGCTGCAGCAGACCAAGGCCACTGGGAAATGACTCCATGCAGGGACTCCTTGGATGGACAGACAGACAGACAGCCTGGGACAGGGTGCCAGGGCCTCTGTGGGCAGCAGGGGATACCAGCCCAGGTACTGCTAGCTCTGGCTGCCCTGTGCCCCCTCGCTTTTGGAGACCCTGCTGCGGACCTGCCGCCCCCAGAAACCTTTTTGTACAGGCGGAGCAAGAATAAAGTCTGAGCCCGGCCCAAGTGTGATTCTGCCATCACGGGGGTCTCTTCTGCTGCAGTGCAGGCTGAGGGGGCAGGGAGGGGAGCTTGAGGAGTGGGGTGGGAAGCTAGCTGGGACCTATGTATGAGTCCACTCCCAGGCCGAAGAGTGGACCAGGGCAGGCTCGGGCCCGACGGAGATGGTCCTAGGTAAGCCTCAGACCCGCTCAGGCCCTTCCTGCCCGAGATTTCTGGGCCCCCCACCCTGCCTTGGGAGTCCTTAGCATGGTCCACTCAGGCTGTGGGAGAAGTGTACCCTCAAAGCTCTGCTGCCCCCCCCCCCCAGACCTTCTTTAGGGGCTCCAGTCTCTGCCACAGAGGGCGTGGGGTGGGGGCAGGGCAGCACCTCTACCTCCACCTCCAGGTCAGTTACTAGCTTGGTCTCTGAAAGGGTTGCCGCGGCCCCTGACCCTCCGAAAACCTGTTTCCCTGTTTCCCCGCACTCGGGGCCTGCCCCAGACACAGCTCCCACCAGCCTCCGCAGGAGGCTGTTCCCTCGCAAGGGACACGGCCAGTCCAGCCCTGCGCTGTCTCAGTGTGGCCCTGGCTCCAGCCAGAAGGTGTCCCGGATGGGCCA
>PVJH01033728.1:0-21313 GCA_004026705.1 Nesogale talazaci | reverse complement strand
TTCTGGTGTCAGTTTGAGAATTAAGAGTATAGGCGTGGAGTCTAACCTGTCAATCAGGAGTTAGCCAAAGAGACCTCTGTGTGGGCATGGCTTTATCCTAAGAATTCTGGGAAATCTGTTCCTATTTATCCTTGGAGGTGAGAGACTCACTAGACAGTCCCTTGGGGATGCTCTACTAACATAAGGCTAACTCCCTATGAGACATCCTGGAGGAAAAGCCACATGGACTTACCCTATTGGAACCAGACCTCTGAAACTGGGAAAATGAAAGAGATCCCTGCCAGCACTGGCTGTATTCTTACAATGCGACTTGATCCAAAATCTGGTGCACATTTTTCTGATTTTAAATCATGCAGTAATCCCTTGCTATGAGCCCACAACTTCTTCTTGATCCATATACAAACTACACATGAGCACAATGACACGTACCGGAATTCACATTCTTCTCAAGAGTCTCCAGAGTTGATGATGGTGCAAACAATCAAATGACTCTAAACAGCCAGTGAAACAGAGGTAGACCTTTTTCTGGTATTGCCAACTGTGAGCCCAAACCAGCTGACATCAGATATTGTATCCTTTGTTCCACATCCTCTTCTGAATCAGGCAGTTCCTCACACGTGTCACCCAAAGTCTAGTGCAAAGTCCAACATGTCATGTTTTGCTGCACATTCCACCAGAGTGTCATTTTTTTCTTACTCCTCCATAGAATTTAAGAGAGAGGTCACATCCTCCATAGAATTTAAGAGAGAGGTCACACAAGAAATGAAGATTCCTTGGGTACAAAAGAAACAAGCTCTACAGAAAATTTGAAGATTGTACTGAAATCCCAAGTCAGGAAAATCTCCTAGAAGCTATGAACAGAGGAAAGAGCAGGATCAACAGCTCTGAGGCTTCTCGCAGATCCAACTGTGACCCCGGAAACAATCATCAGTTTGCAAGGTGCTAACCCATATCATATAAGCACATCCATAGTAATGATAGTTGTTAAGATTTCTGTTCCTGTGAATACATAAGCAAATATAATGAAACCCTTTAATACAGAACAGGGAAGGCACAACATCCCATGCCACAATGTGATTCTGACCACTAAGATCTCTTATGATGTCAGCTCTGCTGAGCAAGCTTCCAGCTTCTGGAATATTTAAGAAACCCATGAAATTGGCAAACAATGACAGGAATTCTTCTCCTCCCCACTTGGAACACACAAGAATATAGTCCTCTTTGCTGGAAGAGACAGTGTCCTGTGAAATAGGCTGCCCCCTGGTCTCTACCCATGATTTCAATACCCACACCTACTCATGACAACAGACATATCTGAAGACAATGGCAAATGTTGCTTTGAGGTGATGAACACATTGGATTAGAATTACTGTTTTGTAAGCATCATTTCACCCAACTTCTTGTATCATGAGTGACATCATTGAAATATAACTAGACAAGAGAAATTAGGAAGAGTGGAGAGGTGAAGAGGTAAACCCCAGAGCAGTTTAAGGGCAATAAAACTATTCTGAATTGTACTATAATGCTGGCTGCATGACCTCATCTATCTGAGAGCACTAAGAATGAGTACTATGATAACCTGTGCCCTGTAGTTAGTAATAATGTGTCAACCTGGATTCATTAGCTAGAATATATATATATTGAGATATGTAACAAGAAAAAACTATATGAGTGGAGAGAAGGAATTTATGGACATTTTCTGTACTTTCAGTGTAAAGTTTCTATGATTGACTGCAAAACTGCTCTAAAGTGCATATGTATATTACACACATTCATAAATATTTCATATGCAATACTTACCTTATATAAGTATAGCACCTTATTTTATAGGTATGTAAATATGTGTGTGAATGAGTATATAAATACATGTGTATGTAAAATATATTATACATTTGTAGTACAAATATTACATTCGTTTTTAACATCAATGTAACTAATATCACTAAAGACTCCATTTAAATTTAATCATCATGCATAAAATATGTAAAATTGTTATGAGTGTGAATGAGCTATTGAAATCTATGATGTGTGAATTGTATTGATGAAATTATTTAAAATGAACAAATTAATTTTTTAATTGCAATGGCAAGTTTTCTGCTACATGCTTTTGTTTTTAGGCTTTAATACTTCATGTTCAAGCAAAGGCTTTCTTTTTCTTTTGATAATGCTAGTTTTCTTTTTTTTTTTTTTGCTACATACTTTTTATACTGTGAATTTAAAAGGTGTTCAAAGGAAAAAAAATCCATCATGAAAACTTAAATGGAATCCAATTAGAAAATGGCCATAGTTTTATGACTTTCATCTTCAGGACAAAAGAGATTCCTATAGAGGGTATTTTGTTGCTGTTAGTTCAACACCTCACATCAGTTCACATCACACAGAACTCTTACAGGGAATGCAGACATCCAGAACGAAGTCACAGGGTGAAAGTGCAGGAAAACATGAGTCGCAGCTTAGAACACAGAGGCGGAGAGGGCATGAGAGTGTGAGTCAGGAGGGGTTGCACGTGAAAGTGATCTAGTGTGCAGCGTGGAATACTCTCTTCCTTAAGAATCTAGAACAGAAAAGGTAGAGACAAAGTAACCAGTGTGCAACCTTCTTGCTTCCTCAAAAATCTAGGTTACATCAGTAATTGGAAGCAAACGTGTTCTCTGAAGCCATGGCAAAGGCACAGTATGCAACCATGGTGACATGCATGTCAGAAGAGGACAGGTTGAGAAGGATAAGAAGATCTAGGTTTTTTAGTCTCTGACATCCATGGTGTCCTTTTTGGTCTTCTTTGATGACTTTTTACTTTCCCCATGTAGAATGTAGTCTCCCACCTCACCTGCTCTTGGGTCACTGGTATTCCATGAGGCAAGCTTCTTCTTGAAAGGGTCTCTTAAGTTCCTCGGGAAAGCCAAGGTTGTGTTTGTCTAGAGTAGGCATATTTCAGTTCCCTTTGACTTTGACTTGAAGTTACATATGAGCAACAGGCCCCCAGCCTGGTTCTCGTTCTGACTGGTGGTGTTGGGCATCTCCATCGTCACAGTCCACCTGCGTCATCAGTGTGATTCTTGTGTGTTCCATCAGGTGAAGGTCACCTGGATTGTCCTGATTTATGTTATCACCCTTGCTGGTATGTGAAATGCCACTGGCTCAGCTTCCACCATCCCGGCAACATACAAGCCACAACTGACGTGCAGACAAGCACCCTAGATAACTAGGACAAGCAGATAGCAAAAAATCCTGCACCTTGAATAAAGGCCGCTGAATGCAACAAAGACTCTCCCACCAGCACACAGGAAGAACTGAGGAGGTAAGGCTGAGGTGCGTGGTCAGGGAAGCAGTACCAAAACAGTGGCTGAGAAGGTGGCGCCGGGGTCTGATGGTGGCCGGAGTCTCGCTCGACCTCTTCCTAGCTGTGTGTGCCTGGGCAGGTTACCTAACCTGCATGTGCCTTGGTTTCCTCACTTGCAAATAGGGATTGCAGACACAGCAGCCTGTGCACAGTCAGCAATGGGAGAGGCCACCTGTGGGCTAGAACAGTTGCACTAGGGCATTTTTATGACTTTCAGAGCATGTTGGAAAATTACTTGAATTTACCCTTCTCAGATTTTTCATGGAGGGCTTGTTACAAGGCTGAAAAGAAGCCCTCTAATGTCTCTGAAATGTTTTCTAGTTACTAGAAACTAGTAATGTTTCTAGTCCCCACTTGTTAGGGACTACACCATATATACTTGTGCCTAAACCAAATTTTCAGCACATTTTTATGCAGTTTTTGTGCGATAATAAGGTCCCTTGGCTGATATTTGGATCTGCTTATTTTCAAGTATATACTGTACATAAATCATTGTATATGTCCTTTTGATTCCAGCTGCTCTGATAGTTTCTTTCTCGATCACTGGTGGTCAGTAGTTGAACTAGGATGTGTTTAGATTCTCTGTGTGTGTGTGCATGTGTGTGCTCACCCTTGTGCATATATATACATAACTGCCTTCAGAATGTACCTTGTTTGGAGATCATTGTAAGTACCTGAAGTTTGATTATATTTCATAATTTTTAGGAAACTCTCAGCTAATATCTACTGAAACATATTTCTACTCCGCTTCTCTCTTTTTTCCTCCTGGGACTCCAAAACTTCCTATGTTGGGACACTGGACATTGCCTGTAGTGTTTGGATACCTTGTTCTTTCTGGTGTCGTAGTTGGACACAAAAATGAAATCTAATGCACACTGAAGAGTCTCACAAATTAAACACTAAATTCATGTGAGAAAATGACATTGACCTTCTTTTCTGAGAAAGAAGAGTCACAAAAATGTTGCCCAGTTTCCAGGACCACAGCTTTATCCCTGAAAAACAACTAGATCCTATCAGGCAAATGCTATCAAAAACCCAGAAGCACAAATGCAATCTGAGGCACTTTCCTGGAGCTGCCTCTGTCCTATATGGATTTGGAGAAATTAGATTTGTGGAGAAAATACTGAGCAAAATACCATCAGTTTCATGTCTCCGCCTCTTGGTGCGAATAGATGATGAGCCACCTGGTGCATGTGGGTCCTGTACTGAGCCTGGAATGAAAAGTGGCAGCACTAATGGGGGCTGGAGTGGCATCGAGTCAGCTCTGCCTCACCGTCCCCAAGGGGTGTCAGAGGAGAACTATGCTAGTGTTGCTGTGTCAGGGGCCATTGATTAGGTGCCTGCCCATAACAACCTGATGCACAGCAGATTGAAACACTGCCAGTCCTGCACCATCCTCACAACCCACTGTTGCAGCCGTTGGTCACTCTGTCCCCTTGAAGGCCTTCCTCTTGCTTTCTGCTCCTCCACTGTGTCAAACACGTTGACCTTCTCCAGGGACTGGCCTGTCCTGACATGTCCAATGTATATGTATGGCAATGTCCTACTCTCCTCATCTCTAAGCAGGACTCTGACTGTACTCCTGCCAAGATAGATTTGTTTGTCCTTTCAGCAGTCCAAGGTACTTTCCATATTCTCTAGCACCACAATTCCAACACATTGATTCTTCTTTGATCCTCCTTATGTAATGTCCAGTTTTTCATGCATTTGATGTAATTGATAATACCATGGCCTGAGTTAGCACACCTTAGTGCTCAAAGGAACATCCTCGTTTTTCAACACTTTGAAGAGGTCTCCTGTGCAGATTTATGCAATGCAACTTGCCTTTTGATTTCTTAACTGCTGCTTTCAACATGGAATCTGGAGACAAGGAAGAAAAAATACTTGACAATTCTAATCTTTCCTTCAATTTTCTTGATGTTCCCTGTGGCTCCAATTGTGTGGATTTGGGTTTTCCTTGCACTGAGTTGTGTGTAAGCCATGCTAAAGGCTGCAATCCTTGATCTTCATGAGGAAAGGCTTCAATTCCTCCTCACTATGAACAAGCAAGGTATGCCATGTGTATATCACAGGGTGTTAGCAAACCTTCCTCTAATCTGATCCCCCATTCTATTTCATATAATCCAGCTTCTCTGATTATTGCCTACCATATGCTTTGAATGACTATAATAAGAGGATATTAGCGTATCACACATCTCTCTTGATTTTAAACCATGGTACATAGGATCTTTCATTGGCTGGTTTTTTGTTTGTTTGTTTGTATTTTAGAATTGAGTCACCAGATCAGGGTCCTGAGTGCCTCTGGGGAATTTGGACTGCAAAACATTCTGTAACCATTGCTTGGACTATAAGTCTCCAGGTCAGCAGTTCGAATCTATCAGCCACTCCATAAAACAAGGACAACGCTTTCTATTCCCATAAAGAGTTGCAGTTTTGGAAACCCATAGGAGCAGTTCTAACCTGTCCCACAGGGTCACTGTGAGTCCACTCAACTCGATGGCCGTGAGAAAGGACTCCACAGTAGCAATCAGTGGCTTCAAACCCTTCAAGCATGACCGCACCAAAGATTCATTTCGTTGTTGTATTTGTGCACATGATGGCTCATCAGAATCTCTCCTGGAGTTCTCTTCACTCCAGGATCAAGGGAGAAACCCCTCTGTGACTAGTGATGCTTACAGGAAAAGAAACAGACTCTTAGAAACACAAGTGAATGTCTATCACATTGGTGACATTACTTAATGATTGCAAATTAAAATCCTCCTGCGGGGATGGACCCAAGACAGCTTCATGAAAATTTCTTCAGCTCAGCACAAATTTGGAAAGAAGAGAAAGGTGAGTCAGTCTGATCCTAAAGAAAGGACCCATGGGTTTGGAGAACATCCTTTCATTACTAAACCTCAGGACCCATAAGGGGTACAAATGGGACTTGGAAATACACAATTATCCATCTCTATCTGTTTTGGTGGGCAAGTCATAATAGCTTGGATCCATAGTCTGCTGTTTCTAGAAGATGAAATCAGATTTTAATTTGCAAAAATCCTTCTAGTTTGCAGGGTGGAGCAGCATCATACAGATTTGGATATTTCTGCCATATGGCAGCTCCTTGGTAGTCCCAATTTCTGTGAAGAGATGTATGCATTGATTATGGTGGGAGTTGTATGAATCCCAATAAAATGATTCATTAAAAAATAGGAACAGAACACAGAAGTCATAGCCCTACATGATCAAAAATCTAGTTTGGAAGAGTACTGAGAACCCAAAGGAAACCTGTCTTTCTGTAACCTTGGAAAAACCAAATCAAACCCTGTGGCCTTGAAGCCATGTCTGGCTCATTCCTGTTTGTCAGAGCAGAACTACATTCTGTAACGTTTTCAAAGCCTATATCTTAGGGAGAGGGGCCCCTGGTGATGCAAACAGCTAAGCACTTGACTATGAGCACAAAGGTTAGTTGTTGTGTTTCACCCAGCATTTCCTAGAAGGATCCACCAGGTGATCTTCTTCCAAAACCTCACAGCCTTGAAAAGCCCATAGAGCAAAGTCCTACTCAGACACACATGGGCTCTCCAGGATCCAGAGTGACTTGACAGCAACAAACAGTACTATTTTTAGAAGTAGATTGCTAAAGCTTTTCCCTGTTGAGGTGCCTCTGCATGAATTTGAACCATAAATCTCTCAGTTAGCAGCCAAGCCCACCACACTGGTACATAACTACCAAGCCAATATCATCTCACTCTCATTTCACAAGTGGACAAACGGAGTTCAGCCAGGAGTACAGGAAAGTGCTCAGGGCTGCAGTTGAGACTGTGTGAGGGTCAGCAACTCCCTCCTATCCCAGGGCCCTCCCTCTGCCCTTCTCTGGGGTCTCTTTTCCCTGGAACCCAATGTGGTTGGGGGCCATCGAGTTGGTTCTGGCTGACCGTGACCCAATGTACAGCACAACAAAACACTGCCTGGCTCTGGGCCATCCTCACGATTGCTCTCGTGTTTGAGTCCATCTCTGAAGACACTGACTCAGCCCATCTGGTCAAGGGGCTTCCTCTTTTTTGTTGCCCGTCCATGTTACCAAGCACAGTGGCCTTTTCCAGGGACTGGTCTCTCCTGAAAACACGTCCAGAATGTGTGAGACAAAGTCTCACCATCCTTGCTTCTAAGGAGCATTCTGACTGTGGCGCCTCCAAGGCAGATTGGTTTGTTCTTTGGGCGTCTGTGGTACTCTGCGTATTCTTCAATAGGAGAACAGTAGAAATGCATTGATTTTTTTAAATCTTGTTTATTTGATTTCTAAACATTCACATATATTTGAGACTACTGAAAATACCAAAGCTGTGTCAGTTTCAGCTTAGTCTTCAAAGTAACATCCTGACTTCTAAACAGTTTGAAGAATTAAATAGATCCATTCAAACACATAACTGTTTGACTTGGGGGAAAGCCTTAATGCATGTTACTCACCATTTCATTCCAGATTGGAAGATTCCCATGTAGGTGGACAATGAGCCATTAGCCGCCGCTCCACCTCCCCCCATAGCTGATTCCCCAGTTGTCGCTGTAGAGAATTCTTGATGATATCATGTGCCTACCTGGTGTCGGGAGGCAAAAACAACATTCCTATGATCTGCTGTTGATTCATTCTAAAATCACTGGCATTGGACTCATAGCTGTGGATAGGAGGAGTAAAAGTTTGGCTGGGAATTTCCAACACTCTTTTTAAAAAATCACTTTATTGGGGAGTCATACAGCTCTTATCAGAATGTATACATCCATTGTGTCAGCCACATTAGTACATCTGTTGCCATCATCATTTTCAAAACCTTTTCTTTCTACTTGAGAAAGACCTGCTGATGTTCTTAGATACCATTGCGTCAGCTCCAACTCAAAGCAACACTTTGTACAACAGAACCAAAGACTGCTCACGCTGATCCGTCCTTGAACTTGTTATATTGGAGACCCTTGTTGCAACCAGTGTGTCAACAAAGCTGACTGAGGATCCTCTCCTTTTACATGACCCTTGTACGCTACCAACTATGATGTCCTTTTCCAGGGATTGGGATCTCCTGAAAGCATCAACAAAGTACATGAAACAAAATCTAACCATCGCCCATTACAAGGATCATTCTAGCTCTGTTTCTTCTGAGACAAGTTTGTTTGTTCTTTTAACAGGCCATACTATTTTCTTTTTAATCATTTTATTAGGGGCTCATATAACACATATCACAATCCATACATCCAACCATTGTGTCAACCACAATTGTATACTTTTTGCCATCATCCTTCGCATAACATTTGCTTTCTACTTAAGCCCTTGTTATCAGCTCCTCATTTTCCCCCTCCCTCCCCACACCTCCCTTGCCTCATAAACCCTTGATAATTTATAAATTATTATTATTTGGCTATATTTTACACTGTCCGATTTCTCCCTTCACCCACTTTTCTGTTGTCAATATCCTAGAGAGGGGGCTATATGAAAATCCTTGTAATCAGTTCCCCCTTTCTACTTCACCTTCCCTCCACCCTCCCAGTATTGCTACTCTCAACACTGGCTCTGAAAGGATCACCTGTCTTGAATTCTCTAAATTTCCAGCTCCCATCTGTACCAGTGTACATCTTCTAGTCTAGCCAGACTTGTATGGTAGAATTGGGATCATGATCATGGGGGAGAAGAAGCACTTAAGAACTAGAGAAAAGTTGAATGTTTCATCATTGCTACACTGCACCCTAATTACTCGGCCTCTCCCCATGACCCTTCCATAAGGGGGTGTTCAGTTGCCTACAGATGGCTTTATGTTCCACAATCTGGACTCCCCCTCATTCACAATGATATGATTTTTTGGTTCTTTGATGCCTGCTACCTGAACCCTAAGACACTTCATGATCACACAGGCTGATGTGCTTCTTCCATGTGGGCTTTGCTGCTTCTTAGCTAGATGGCCACTTGTTTACTTTCAAGTCTTTAAGATCCCGGATGCTATATCATCTGATACCTGGGCATCATCAGCTTTCTTCACCATATTTAATTATGCTCCCATTTGTCTTCAGTGGTCGTGTTGGGAAGGTGAGCATCATGGAATGCCAGGTTAATAGAACAAAGTGTTCTTGCATTTAGGGAGTAATTGAGTGAAGCCCCAATGTTGATCTGCTACCTTCATAATAATTCCATAAATCTATGCACATAGATCTGTTTCCCCATCATCATACATAAACATATTTACATATGTACAGGTCATGCTATTTTCAATACTCCAGAAGCACCATAATAAAATCCATTGATTCCTTTTTGATCATCCTTATTCAGTGCTCAATGTTCATAAGCATAGGGGGCAACTGGAAATAACCTGGATTGGCTCAAGCCCACCTTAGTCCTCGCAGAGACATCTTTGCTCTCCAACACTTTAAAGAGGTCAGATGCTGCAGATTTACCCAATGCAGCGAGTCATTTGATCTCTTGACTACCGCTTCCATGGGCATGGGTTGTGAATCCAAATAAGATGAAGTCCTGGACAACGCCAATGCTTTCCCTGCCCATCATGACAACGCCATTAATATCGCTTGCAAGGTAAGGATAACTCAATGTTTGCAACAGAACATCAACAGGAGGCTGCCAGAAACTCAAACCTAATTCAGAAGAAGACACGGGAGAAGAAATATCATTGCTGACAACAGAAGGGTCTTTGCTGAAGGTAGAGAATACCAGAAAGATGTTTACTTGTGTTTTATTGCCTATGCAAAGGCATTCAATTGTATGGACAGCCTTGAGAAATATAGGAACTCCAGAGCACTTCGTGCTTCATCCTGCTGAAATATTTCATTTGGTAATCTGTCGATTCTTGTTTTGTTTGTTTGTTGTTGTTGTTGTTGTTGTTGTTTGGCTAATACCTTCAGTGCATTTGGACTTCCTCCTTCAGTACCATCGGTTCTTGATCACACACTAACGCTTGGAATGGCTGAGGGATGGCAGTTCTGTGTATCTAGTGTGTCCAATACCAGTAAGTTTGCCAAAGGTGGACAGGTTTCAGCAGAGCCTCCAGACTAAGAACAGGCTACAAAGAAGGAATAGGATGTCCATTTCACTCAAAGCAGCCACTGCATATAAATTCTGTAATCTAGAATATATCAAAGGTATAGGATGGTGATAGGAGCATCTAGAAAGCTGGGGAAGGTCCAGGAACAAAGGTAGACTCAGGTACACAAGCAGACAATGTATAGCTTATCTTCAAATCCCAAATCAACAGAATCAGGCATTTTCTGTGACCACTTTAAGGTTTCCACATCTGCAGAAAGAATACTGGAATCTTGTCTCCTCATATATTCTGAAGGTGATAAGAGTCTATGCATAGGGTGTTATCCATGCATGACCATAACCTAACATATAATGACTTTGAGCATGCTTAAAGGACAGTGGGTGTCAGGACCACGGATGTGGTTTGCAGCTGATTATATGGAGACTCTTCACGACACCAAGCCTTGATCTGTATCCAGAGAACTCAGAGATGACTCAGGCTCAGCCCCAGACATGTGACACAGCGATCTCAATACAGCACCTGTGCTTATATGGAGACCTTGGATGTTTCCCTGATCTGAATTGGAGGAATAGGCATTTCCTTTAAATCATTTTATTGGAGGCTCTCACAGCTTTTATAATAATCCATCCATCCATTGTGTCAAGCACGTTTGCATGCATGTTATACCATCAACCTTTTCAAAATATTTTCTTTCTATTTGAGTCCTTGGGGTTGGTGCTTCATTTTTTCCTCCCTCCCCGACCCTCCATCACTCATGAACACTTGATAACATATACATTATTATGTTCATATCTTAGTTAATAATGTATCAACATTTGTTCATTATCTATAATAAGTATAAGCTGCTATAGACACAGGAAAAAAACTGTAGGAGTGAGGAGCAGAAATATATGGAAATTCCCAAGACTTCCATCACAAATTTTCAATAAATCTAAAGCTGCTCTAAAGTGTGTATATATTATACACACTAATAAATATTCATGTGTAGTACATATATATTACATACAGCACATTATGTTAAATATAGGTATGTAAATAGGTGTGTGAATGTGTATATAAATACATGTATATGTAAAATATATTATGCATATGTAATACAAATATTACATTCATAAATACCATGAATGTAACTAATATCACTGAATTCCATACTTAAAATATGCATAATTCTTAAGAATGGGAATGAGCTATTGAAATGGATGATATGTGAATTGTGTTGGTGAAATTATTGAAAATGAACAAACTAATGTTTTCATTGTAATGGTAAGTTTTCTGCTCGTATTTTTTATTCTGTAAAATAAAAAAGACGTTTCAAAGTTTAAAAAAGGCCATCATGGAAATATAAATGGAATTCAGTAAGAAAATGGCCATAGTTTTGTTACTTTCATCTTCAGCACAAAAGAGAGTCCCACAGAGTAGATTCTGTCATTCTTGTTAGTTTAGCACACCACATCAGTGCACATCACACAGAACTTTTACAGGGAATACATATATCCAGAACTATGTCAAAAAGGTGAAAGTGCAGGTAAACATGAGTCCCTAGCTTAGAGTACAGAGGAAAAGAGGCATGGGACTATGAGAGAAAATGAGTTGAAGATGAATGTGATCTAGTGGGAAGCACTGGATACTCCCTTCCTTAAGAATCTAGAACAAAGAAAGTAGAGATAGAGTACCCAGTGGGCAAGCTTTGAATACTGGCTTCCTCAAAGATCTAGATTACATCAGTGTGTTGCTGGGGAGCAGAGGTGTTCTCTTAAGTCATGACAAAGCCATAGTTTGAAACCGTGTTGCCATACACTTGAAGATCTAGGATATAAAGCAATGGTCTATCTACAAGACTATCTATGAGCTCTGGCAGAAGATAGGAGGACTTCCCAAGTGTGGTGAGAAAAGCCTGGGATCTGGTTAAGTACTCGAAGGCAAGTGGTGGTCAGAATATGTGGATCATTGAGTTAAAACTAGATTCTCAAGAACATTACTTCATAGGTGCTCTGTGAGAACACTAATCATTCCAATGACACACTCAAAAGAGTACTCCTTGAGTTTCAAAAATGTACAGATATAGTCCCCTCCTTAAAGTGCACAATCATCTGAAATATATTGAAGGCACTGGCCTACTTGCAATAGAAAACTTCCAGCTTATGTCATTTGCTCTCACATTTACACACAAACACACACACCTTTGCCACTAAGAAAATAGCGGTAAGCATGATAACAGGAAATATGAAAGGCAGTTTGGTTTATGGTACAAACAAATTCCCAAGACCTCTAAGGAGCTTGGGAAACCCTAGATTGGAAAATGCCTTCAATATCTAGATAGAGTGAAAGACTGGGTAGAGGGACCCTGAGTCCCACTGAGAGACTCACATGTAGGTCAGGGCTGAGCCATCTTGCCATCTGTAGAGGTCTATTTGATCCTCTTTGTTGAGGTCAATCCAGTTGTATTTTCAAGCTTCCTTTGAATTCAGGAAAGTCTGCTCAGGGAGAAGGAAAGTTCAACAAAGCATTGCAAGGGAATAAGGGTGGAACTGGACGGTGGGGATACCCATGAAGGGAATAGTGACACAGAGAAGCTAGTCACGGTGGTAATCCAGAGCACGAAGTTGATAACTCTGGAGAAACATCCATTTCCACCATCATAATGCTGAATATAGCCAAGGACATTAGATCACTTTATGCCCAATTCCCTCCACTTCTGCAGAGGGAAATAGTCGTGGCAGCCAACCTCTGTGATGACTCAATGTTCAGAGAGTGGGAAAGAGAATAGTGTGGTGACAAGTGTAGACAATTCAATGAACTATAGAATGAACCCCTTGGAGACGCCTCTGCCAACAGGTCTGATAATCTGCTTCTGAAAGATCACACCTTTGGAAATCATATGGAACCATCAACTGTGCATACATGCATCAACCATGAATCAGAGCCTACATGGCAATAATTAATGAATATTACAAACAACCAGGGTGGGTTATTAAAGGGTACAGAATGGCCAGGTGGAGATTTGGGTTCTTTGACTAGGAATGTGCGGTGCAGTAAGTTACTTAATAGGGGGTCTTGTAACTTTGTAATTCAGGCTTTTCCCTGATAGACAAAGGTGGGGGGAAATGTTTGGGGGATTATCTGATTAAATTGTGAGTGACTGTTAAAAAGATTAATTATTATTGTAAAAACTTGGAATAGCTAATGAGGTGATTGGTCAGTTGATCAATCTGCTCAAGTTAAAATGAGCCTTCTAAAAACAAGGAGGCGAGATTTATTTCCCTACTATATGCAGAAGGAAGACCCAGGAGGGGAGTTCATTCACTAGACCCTGAAAACTATACACAATAAATCTCCTCATTCCGGAATGAAAATCTTGTCCAGTGAAGCTGCAGAGCAGTGACAGGAGAGCAGCAGAACCAAGCAGAGTGGTTTCCCAGCTCTCACAGCAAGTAAAGCTCAGTAACTTTGGGTAGGAAGTTTGTTTGCAGAGGGGAATGACTCCAGGCATTTCATTGGCAGATCTATGAACCCATGGACCATGAAGCTCTTCAAGTTGCAACTTAAAATGGTGTTCCCTATGGGCATTGTAGCAACATTGAATAAGCTATGTGATCTTGCCCAAACAGGGCAGAGACCACGAGCCTCGTGACTGAGAGAACATAAGCCAGAGAGAGGGCTGCTTTGGGGCATGGGTAGAAGGATGCTGTCCTAATTAAAGAACTGTGTCTTGAGCATTTCTGATCCTGAATTCCCATATGTTAGCCACTTATCTATCAGTTTGTCATACTGTCACGGCTTGTGTGTTACTGTGAACTGGAATCTACAGCACTGGCATTTCAAATGCCAGCAGATTTACCCAAAGTGAACAGATTTTTGTGGCATATCCAGACTGTAAACAGACAACAGAGAAGGAATCAGCTGCCTCCTTTGAGGAAGTAGCCACTGAAAACCTTATGCAGAGTTTCCACACCTTGCCAGATACCGAAGACCTAATGAATGGATGCAGAAAATGATCAGAAAGAGTGCCAAAGGATGGGCCCCTTGGGTCAAAGAGCACTCAAAAGGTGACTAAGGGGGACCTGCTTTCTCAGAGTGGAGAAAGCCATGGTGACATAAATAGGATAAAGCCTGTGGAAATGAGCCTTCAGCATCTTCGTTTAGTTAAGGAGTACAATTCAAGGGAAGAAGAAACAGCTGTGAAAATCTGTTAATGATCAGAACTTGGAATATGAGAAGTATGAATTTAGGAAAATTGGAAATCATCAAAAATGAAATGGAGTGCATAAAAACTGATATGTTAGGTATTAGTGAGCTGAATTGGATTGGAATTGGCCATTTTGAATCAGAAAATTAATTGATTTACTATGCTGAGAATAACACATCGAGAGGAATGACCCCACATTCATTCTCAAAAAAAAAAAAAAACCACAAAATCAATCTTCGAGTTTAGTGCTGTCTGTGATTATGCTATCCATTGCCACATAAATTCAGTCAGAACCACTGTTAATCAAAATTATGCAACAGCCATAAAAGCTATTGATGAAGAAATTGAATATTCCTGTTAATGAATTCAGCCAGAAATTGATCAAATGTGCAATCAACAAGCATTGGTAATCATTGGCGTTTAAAGTGCAAACTCAAAAACAGAAGCGTACTTAGAAAATATGACCTACGTGATAACAACACAAAAGACAATTATACACATGGATTCTCCAAGTAAAATACACAGAAATCAAATTGACTACATCTATCGGATGACTCCAAAATGAGGCCAGGGGCTGACTGGAACAGACCATTACTTGCTTATGTGTAAATTCGGTTTAAGGCTGAGGAAAATTAAAACCAGTTCACAAGAGACAAAATATAACCTTAAGTCTATCCCACCTGAATTTTAAGAACAACTCAAGAACAGATCTGACCCATTGAACACTGATGACACAAGACCTGTTGAGCTGTGGAAGGACATACAGAATATCAATCATGAAGAAACAAAAAGGACATTTAAAACAGGAAAGAAAGAAAGGATCAGAGTGGATAACAGAAGAGACTCTGAACATTGCTCTTAATTATAGAGCAACTAAAGAAAATAGATGAAATGATGATGTCAATGAGATGGAAGTAAATTTTCAATGGGCATCTCAAAAAGACAAAGTCAAATATCACAGTAAAATGTGCACAGACCTAAAGTCATAAAATCAAAAAGAGAGGATGCACTCCATCTATCTTCAACTAAAATAATGGAGAAAAAATTTCCAAACCCTAGTTGCAATATTGAAAGACACGATGGAAAAAATTGAATTATGCAGGAAGTATGCAAAGAATAAAAAGTCACTGTCCCAAGAAGATGTAGTAGACATTCCACCATTACAGGAGGCACCCTATGAGCAAGAGGCAATGGTACTAAAAAATGTATGTTCAAGATGCACTAAATGTATTCCCCAAAAACAAAGCTTCAAGAATTGACAGAATGTCAATAGAAATGTTTCAATCACCTGAGGAAACACTAGAGAACTTACATGCCTATGCCAGGAAATTTGGAAGACAGTTACTTGACCAACTGATTGGAAGAATTCATAAGTTGTATCCATTCCAAAGAAAGGTGACACAATAGAATGATCAAACTATAGAAAAATATCATGCTATCACATACAAGTAAACCTTTGCTAAAGATCATCCTGCAATGATTGCAGCACTACATTGACAGAAAGTTATCAAAGGTTCAGGTCTGGTGGGCCTTTATGTGGTCTAGACAGCCCCTTTTTCTTGGTTTGCTTCTGTGTGGACATGTTATGCCAACCCCTCTCCCCAACCTGTAGGTTTAGTGTTGTTCTCTGTTGCACATTATGTCCCTGCACAGAGTGGCTGAGGCACAAAAATAATTGTAGGACAAACAATAGGTTAAGACATACTGTCCATTGGAGACACAAGGTTGGAATTGCACCTGGTCTGAACCAACCACACTGTGGCAAAACAGTGGGGGTTGGGAGGACGGGGTCAGAGCATGGACATCCCAAGGGAGTGCCAAGGATACACTTTGGGGTCAGGCGTGGCACCCCATGGGACTCAACCACAGGGCACTCCTAGAGGTGAACAAACAGATCTTCAACTATTTACAGGTTTTTCTTTTTAAATTATTATCTTTTAAATTATTTATATATTTTTCTGGACATTGGATTTTTTGGTTTTGTCATCATTTTGGGTTTTTTTGTTGCTTTGTCTTGTTTTTGTGCATATTATCATCTATGCAGGTCTATCTAGATAAGATAGGCTGAATGAACAGTCTGTGGGAGAAAACAATGGGACTTATGGTTCCAAGGAGACATGTTAAAAATGGGAGGTGGGAGAAAGGAGGTGGTGTTGACCAACGCAGGGACAAGGGAACAACAAGTGATCCAAAATTAGTGGCAAGGTGGGTGTGAGAGCCTGGTAGTGATTGATCAAGGCTAATGTAACCAAGAGAAATTAATGAAACCCAAATGAAGGCTGAGCATGATAGTAAGACAAGAGGAAAGTGAAAGGAAAAAGAGGAAAGAAACAGGAGGCAAAGGGCATTTATAGAGGTCTAAATATAGGCATGCACACAGATAAATATTTTTATATATGTTGATGGGGAAATAGATCTACATGTATATACTTATAGGGTTGGTATTAAGGCAGTCAATGAACATTGGGCCTCCACTTAAATACTTCTTCAATGCAAGAACACTTTGTTCTATTAAATTGTCATTCCATGATGCCCACCTTCCCGACACGATCGCTGAAGTCAAATATGTACATGAGCAAAAGTGGTGAAGAAACCTGATGGTACCCGGCTATCAAAAGATATAATGTCTGGGATGTTAATGGTTTGAAGGTAAGCAAGTGGTCATTTAGCTCAGAAGCAATAAAGTCCACATGGAAGAAGCACACCAGACTGTCTCCACCAGGTGTCAAAGGAATCGGGGATCAGACATCAAAGAATTAAAAATTATATCAGTATAAATGAGGGGAAGTACAGATTAGGGACCCAAAGTTCATCTCTAGGTTACAGAATATCCCCTTACAGAAGGATATCGAGGAGAAAATGAGTCAAAGTACAGAGTAGCAGTGATGAAACATGTAACTTTCCTCTAGTTCTTAAATGCTTCCTCCCCACACTCACCTACCCACTATCATGATTCCAATTCTACCTTACAAGTCCAGCTAGACCAGAGGATGTACACTGATACAGATAGGAACCAGAAATATGGGAAATCCAGGACAGATGATCCTTTTAGGACCAGTGGTGAGAGAGATGATACCAGGAGGGCAGAGGGAAGGTGGGGTAGAAAGGGGAAACTGATTATAAGGATATACATATAACCACCTCCCTGGAGTATGGACAAGAGGAAAGTGGGTGAAAGAAGACATCAGATAGTGCATGATAAGCAAAAATAATAATGATTTACAAATTAACAAGGGTTCATGAGGGAGGTGGGAGCAGGGAGGGAGGAGGAAAAATGAGGAGCTAATACCAACGGCTTAAGTGGAAAACAAATGTTTTGAGAATGATGATGATGGAAACAAATGTAAAATGTTCTTGGCATACAATGGATGGATGGATGGATGGATTGTGATAAAAGTTGTATGGTCCCCCAATAAAAGATTTAGAAAACAAAACAAAACAGAAACGATGTTGTCACTTTACTGGAGCATACCATGACAGAAGACAATACTGGGGACACACAGTGAGGAGTTAGTCTGATATGAACACCTTGCAACTGGGCGAACCAAGAAGGGACTATAACAGATCAGTAATGGGAGCAAACCAAAGCCGTAAATCCCCTGAGGAGCACCCAAAAATAGACTTCAAGCTAGGAGCAGCAGCACAGAATTCCCCGATGACTAATGAGAGATACTCATAAAAATCAGAGGAAAGACCTGGAACTATATATATTTTTTTGGTCCGTTGCATGTTTACTTTTTTTTTTGCATGTTTACTTTTTTAAAATCTTTTGTTTGGTCTATGTTATTGATGGTTTGCCTACTTATACAAGGTAGGCATGGGTAGCAGCTCAAGGAGAAAGCAATGGGCCCGACAGCTCTGGAGGGAATAAGAAAAAAAAAGGAGGCATGGGAAGGCATGGTGAGCAAGCAACAACATAGACAGAGGAAGAACGAAGGGATTAAAATCAACAACAAGGACGAGATAGAGATCCTGGGGGGTTTGGAGCAACAGCAATCTAGCTGAGAGGAATAGCTAAGAGGATGAAGTAGGGCAAGCTTGATGGTGAGGCAGGAGGGTGGTAAAAGGAATGATCTAGGAAACAAAGCTATAGCTAGAGATGTAGTCATAGGTGGGTACATATGTAAGTACATTAATTCATAAAATTAGACATCTTGACCTAGAAGCATAAATTTATATGACAATACACTGAGGTGGACTTTGGGCCACTGCTCATACCCTCCCTCAAGGGAAGAACACTTTGTTCTAACAAAGTGGCATTCTGTGAGGCTCACTGTCCTATCACAATCACCAAAGACAAAATGGGTGCATTATCATATGTGGTGAAAAAAGCTGATGGTGACTGGCTATCAAGAGATATAGTATCTGGACTCTTAAAGACCTGAAATTAAACAAGCAGCCATGTAGCAGAGAAGCAACAAGCCCACATGGAGGATGCACACCAGTCTGTGGGATCATGAGGTGTGGTCAGAACTGGGTAACAGGCATCAGAAGATCCATTACAAACAAACAAAACATATTGTTGATAAAGAGGAGCATCATAACAGAGACCCAAAGCCTCTCGGTAGATAATAAGACATGCTCTCACAGAGGGGTCACAGGGAGTCAACCAGGATGAAGTAAAGCACAGAAGAAACAGACAATATTCCTCTGGTTCTGTTAGGTTTGCTCAGTCTTCACTATCATGACCCAAGATCTGCCTTTCACTGTGGGTTAGACCAGAGCATGTGCACAGATATAGATAAGAGAGAGGAGCTCAAGACACACGGAACCCAGAAACAGGTATGGGAATAGTTATACCAGAAGGGGAAGGAGAACATTGGAGGAGGAGAGGAAGATAGAATCTATCTCAGTGATCCACACGGAACCAAACCCTCTCTCTACTGGAAGATGAAAAACAGAAGCCATGGGGGAAGGCAAAGAGTGATCAGGGTTAAGATTTGAACATAATAATAATTCGGATTTTATATTTATAATTTTATATGGGAGTGTGGAAACACGAGCAAATGCCAAAGGTTCAATAGAAGTTAAATGTCTAGAAAAGAATGATGGCAACAGATATACAAATATGCCAGATACAATGATGTGTGGATTGCTATGAGTGGCAAAAGCCCAAAATAAGAGGACTGCTTTTTATTATATTTCAATTTATTTTTGAAAAAATAAGCAAATAAAGTATTGATGAAGGCAAAAATATCAGTTAAACTCTAAAATATTGTATTAAGCAAAAGAAGAAATATCACATCATGATAATTGAATACATTTCTGTGTTACTTGGGTTAGACTAGAGAAATAAATTCACAAGCATCCCTTATGTGTTTAAGAAAGAGGCTTATACAAGAGCATCTGTACACTAAGAAAATATTCTAGCCCAGTTCAGTCCAATGTCATAAGTCCGATATTAGTCCCTGTGTCAGACAGCAATCTATAAAGTGCTCTCCAGACTCACGAAACACATGCAATGATGCCAAATGCAAAATGCTCACAGGTCAGTGGGTGGAAAGTCTTGGGATCCAGTGGTGTTGTAAGCATCTCAGCGGTGGCAGAGGTCTCCACGTGGGCTCTCTAGGTCCAGATTTTCGGCCACATCAGGAAAGGTCGATGTGGCTTCTCCGCAGGGAAGTCTCATAGGAAGCCAGTCTTGAGAGTTGAGTGTCACTCAGGGAATGAGTGTGGTCAGGAGAAAGTCTCCAAGCAAGCGAGCCAAGAGAGAGAGTGTCTTCGGCTGCAATAAGAAATTACCACCTTTCCCAGAATTCTCAGAAGATCATGCCCACGCAGAGGTCTCATTGACTATCTCCAGATTGACAGACTAGACTCCACCTGTACACTTAAATTCTCAAATTAATACCAGATTAGGTAACTGTCACAATGTCTCATTTTCGAAACTTAAATAATTCATACTTCAATATTTCAAGTTTCAAAGAAATCTATCACTGTCAAGCTGATTCCAACTCATTTCAACTCTGTATGCTACAAGTAGAATTGTCCCATTAAGTTTGTTTTTACTTGGCTGAGCCCCGGTGGCGTAGTGGTTGTGCGCGGGACTGCGGCCCACTGGGTTGGAGGTTCCATTCCAGCTCCCAGGAGCAAAGGCTGGGCCTCCTACTCCCACCACCTGAGGGCAGTGATGCCTAAAAAATAAATAAAAATAAAATAAATAAATAAGTTTGTTTTTACTTAAACTATGATTTCTTAATTTTTGTAATCTCCTTTTTTATTAAATCATCTTATTTTTATTAAAAGATCTTTTCATTTAAAAAATAACAAAAAGGCACAGATCAGCTTCAGAAGAGGACCAGGGATATCACGACTAATGCCATATGGATCTTGGCTGAAAGCAAAGAATACCAACCAGAAAGATGTTTACTTGTTCTTTATGGTCTATTCCAAGGGAATTAACTGTGTGGATTATGAAAAGCTATGCATAATTTTTTAGAAAAATGGAAATTTCAGAGAATGTAACTCTTTTAATGTGAAATCTGTGCATGGATCAAGAGGTGGTTATGCAAACAGAACACAAGAACAGGGGCTTCACATTAGGAAAGCTGTGCAGTAGACTGCTATCTTCTCACCACACTTAGACTGTATGAGGAGCCCGTAATCAGAGAAGCTGGATTCCATGCAAAACTCAGCATCAGGATTGGAAGAAGGGTTAGCACAAGCTGCAGTATGTAGAGGACACAATTTTGCGTGCTGAAAGTGAGGAGGACTTGACGCACTTGTTGATGAACATCAAGGATTGCAGCCTTCAGAATGGATGACAAGTCA
>PVJH01033727.1:0-21294 GCA_004026705.1 Nesogale talazaci | reverse complement strand
GCTTCCAGGACTCAGGATCCATCCACAGCATGCCGCTTCAGCTTCAGAGGTCTGATTCCATCAGGGCAAAGCCATGTGGCCTCTCCTCTGGCTCCTCCAGCTTCTCAGACACTGCCATCTTTCTTGTCTGTGATTCATCGTCTCTGAGACTAACTCCCAACAACTGAGGAAGATAGCATCTCATCTTCACAAGGGAAATATCGCGAGTTTTCCCAGAAGTCTCAGGAGAAAGCCATGCCCACATAGAAGCCTCAATGGCTACTCAATGGCTATCTCCATATTTACAGGCTAGACTCCACCCCTACATTTCAATCATAAAATTAACATAAGCAAATGACTGCCACACTAATAAACACATTTGTCATCAGTGATCATATCAGGAAAGCGAGCACGCAATGTTAAGGTTTTTAGTTCTTAAATGCTGACAACTGATCCCTTTGACAACTCATGGTCCACATGCTGGTGTGCTTCATCCATGTGGGCTTTGTTGCTTCTGAGCTGAATGGTCGCTTGTTTACTCAAGCCTTTAAGACCCCATATGCTACATCTTTTGATAGTCAGGCACCATCAGCTTTCTTCACCACCATTGCTTATGCACACTTTTGTCTTCAATGATCGGGTAGAGAAAGAGCATCATGGAATGCCAATTTAATAGAACAAAGTGTTCTTGCATTTAGGAAGTACTTGAGTGGAGGTCCAATGCCCATGTGCTGTTCTACTACTAAGCCTATATGTATAAGTTTATTTCCCCCATTGTCACATATAGATATATGCACCTATGTACCTGCCTGTATTTAAACCTCTATAAATATTCTTTATCCCCAGTTCTTTCCTCTATTTCCTTTTACTTTCCTCTTGTCCCACTATCAGACTTAGCCTCCACTGGGTTTCAGTATTTTCTCTCTGTTACATTACCCTTGGTTAAATTCTACTGGACTTCTCACAACCACCTTGTCTCTAAATTTGGATCAATTGGTATACCTTTATCCCTAGGCAGGTCAACACCATCTCCTTTGCCCCTCCTCCCCTTCTTCCATGATCCGCACCCTGGAACCTTCAGTCCTGTCATTTTTGCCTCCAGATTGTTAATTCAGCCTATCTTATCTAGATACACCTGCAAAGGCAATGCTGTATTTTTATTGTAATATATTTCCAAAAATTTAAATTCTTGATTCCTAAGTAGGTGTTCCTAAATTTCTATGAATTTGATTCTTATCCATGATCTCATTCTTTATTTCCAAATTTCAAAGTCTTGTGATCTGCAAAAATTATGTTCATTTTTAATGGTGTTGTTAGTCATTTTATCCATCATAAGTTTTGTACTAAGTTCATCTTGTTCATGGACTTTAAAATATTTCTTTGTTGTTATTTTACTATGAACTAGATTTTTCTGACTTTTCTTTTTCTGGTTTTTCCATTTTCTTTGAGTTAATCTTATTTTTCTCAATCTTAACGCAATCTGTCCTCTTTTGCAAACTATGAACCTTTCCTTTTTTTAAGTTTAAATGTTTTGCATATTCATTATTCCCTTTATTACTCGGCACTTGTCTTCAATTCAACATAGTATCTCTGGCTTCCTATTTTCAGACATATAATTCAGTATGAGTCAGAATCTACTTGATGGAAATGGGGATGATGGTGGTTATGTTATTTTACTTTTATTACTGCTTAAAAGGAGTTTTGTTTGTTTGTTTGTTTTAAAGGTGTTTATTTCTAGGTGTGGTGTCTTTTATATTGATCTCAGCTTGATGTTGGCTGCTTTTATTGGTTATATACGCAAAGAACTTCTCTCGCATTCCTTGTAAATTTAGGGTTAATTTTACAAATTCCTTTAATTTCTCATCTGGAAAATGTTTATTAAATTTTATTCCATTTTACCACACATTTATTTATTTTCTTTAAGCAAGACTTATCAGGAGTAATAAACAATCCATGCTTTTTGTTTGATGAATTTTAGTAGTAGTCATAGATAATTATAATCCAGATCTCTACATATTAAATGTTTTGCCATATCAGACATAAAGGAGCCTTTTATCTGCTTGAAAATATGCAAAAAGAAAATATTTAAAATGCCCTGAGACTTTGCAGCTTCCATAAACACACATTTTTTCAGGAGTGTGGAAACATCTCTGAATAAAGGTCACCAACATCTTTACTAATGGAAAAATCAACTCGGGGAGGGAGAAGGAGCAATTTGCAGTGGGATTAGAGATAAGAGTATTATTAAATTCTAGTGAAGAACAAAAGTATCTATCACAATTCAATATAAATTTTTTGCATTCTTTTAAAAAATCATTTTATTGGGGCTCTTACTGTTATCACAATCTGTACACATATTTCCATCTTTTTCAAAACATCTTTTTCTACTTGAATCCCTGGTATCAGCATCTTATTTCTCCCCCTCCCTCCCCCAATTTCTCTCTCCCTTGCTCTCTTGATAATATATATATGTGTGTGTGTGTGTGTATATATATATATATATATATATATATATATATCATGTCTTACACCAGCTGCTGATTCATTTCACCCACTTTTCTGCTGTTCATCTCCCTGGGATGGGAACCATAAATCAATCATGTGATCAGTTCTCCCTTTGTTACCCCCCTGCCCCCAACAGTTACCCTCCTTGTATTGCTGTTTCCCTTAATGGTTCTGAGGGTTTTGTGTTCTGGATTCCCTGTGTTGTGAGCGCTTACCTATGACAGTATACATGTTCTGGTTTGGGCAGATTTGTAAGATAGAATTAGGGTCATGGGGTTGGTGGATGAAGCATTAAAGAACCAAAGGAAGGTTGTGTGTTTCATCAGTGATCTACTGTACCCTAACTAGCTCTTCTCTTCCTTGAGGCTGTTCTGACAGGGGGTATCCAATTGACTACTGATGGGCTTTGAGTATTCACTTTGGACTCCCCCTTATTCAGACTGATATGTTTTTTTGTTTGTTTTGTTTGGGGTCTTTGATGCCTGAAACCTGACTGAGTTCATCGACACCTTATGATCACACAGGCTGGTATGCTTCTTCCCTGTGGGCTTTATTGCTTCTGAACTAGATGACTACTTGTTTATATTTAAGCCTTTAAGATCCCAGATGCTATATCTTTTGATAGCCAGGCACCATCAACTTTTTCCACTACATTTGCTTACGTGTCCATTTTGTCATCAGTAATCGTGTCAGGGAAGGTGAACAGCACAGAGTACCATTTTAGTAGAACAAATTATTCTTGCTTTGAGGGAGTACTTGAATGGAGGCTCAAACTCTATCTGCTGCTGTAATACTTTTAAATAAATATCTGTATTTGAGATGGGGGATGAAGATGGGGGGCACCAACAAACTCAGGGACAAGGGAAGAACAAGGGGTGAGGCGGGCACAGGATTCTTGGGGGCGGGAAGGGGGTGAAACCAAGGCAATGCAGGCAAGAGAAAGTAACAAAACCTGAACGAAGGCCAAACGTGCGATTGGGATGGCAGGAAAGTAAAAGGAAATAGAGGAAAGAATTGGGGAGCATAGGAAAATGATAGAGGTCTGAATGCAGGCATGTAAGGACATCTATACACAATAACAGAGAAAGGGAGACATGCACAACCCAATATAATTTAAGTGGTTTTAATGGGTTCAGGAATTATTCTATTAAAAGAATGATTTTCTACTAAATTAATAATCCTTCTTTTATCACATGTTTGCTGCCCTGGAAAAAACACACATCATATGCTTGGAGATGTTGCAGCAGTAATTATATTAAGGATTTTGTGATTAGAAGCTTATCATGAGTTATCAGGTTATTCCATCAGGAAAAATAGTGCTTTAAAGACCTCTTTAAAGTGTTTAAAAGAAAAGATGCCCCTTGTGAATTAAGGTACCTGACTTAAGCAAGCATATTCCCAATGTATTCAGGTTCGTGTAAAAGATGCACAATGAAAATGAAAATGAAAGAATATATTCAATTATAGTGCCATTGATGAATATTTAATATGCCATAGACTCCTTGAAAGTGAACAAACATGTCCTAGAAAAAGTACAGCCATAATTCTCCTTATCAGCAAAAATGGGAGAGTTTATTTATTTGCTTTGGTTATATCATGAGGAGATATGTATCTCTGGAGAAAGACATCATGCCTTGGTAAAGTATGCGGCAGTGAAATAAAGGAGACCTTCAATTTAGATGGATTACCACAATATCTGCCACAATGAACTCAAATATACCAACAATTGTGGAAACAGAACAGGACCACGTAAGGTTTTATTCTGTTATATGTCAGAGTGGGGGCTGACTTGATCTGATTTAGCAACAACAACATCCAAGCAGACTCCTTCTAATCATCCATTCACTACAAGAAGGAGGTAAAATCCAGAGATGGGGATGTGACCAATAAATCATAGGTCAAAGAAAGAGAGCAATTTGAAGATTTTGTGGTACTGACTTTGAAGATGAAGACAGTGATCACCATAACAGAATTCAAACACTCTAGTAGAAGCTAAGAAAAAGAAAAGGAGTCTCCCTTAAAGTCTCCAAAAGAATTACATCATGTGACACCTGGATGTAAGGACTTCTAGCCTGTGGGACTCCAGAATTGTAACATGATAAATCTATGTTACCTTAATTCACTACATTTGTGATGATTTGCTGCAGTAAAAATATGACACTAATGAAGTTTATAACTTTAATAATTGATTTTTATTTTTAATTTCATTCAATGTTGGTTCAAGCCAAAACATTCTTTGGTCTATAAAAATATAAGGCAAATAAAGCAAGCCACCTATTCTCAAATGCTCACCATCTAGCAGAGTTGGACAGAAACCAAATGGGCTCTACAAGTCTTTACAGGGTAGAGTTGGATGGCAATGGAAAGTCTAAGAAAGGAAGAGTCCATCCTGCTGGGAGTCAGGGAAAGATGTTTCGAAAGGATTCATGGAGTCTTTCGCCTTTGTCTTCCCTTTGTAACATTTTCTACAGACAATTATGAGAATTCTAGTGGGAAAGAACCAGGATTATTTTTTAGGGAGTTGCATATAAACTGGAGGAAATATAAAGTGTATCCCATTTCCTCTCAGCTCACAGCCATGGAGTGCATGTCAACTCAGAGTGATCGGAAGACAGGGTGGCACTGCTCCTGGGAAGTTCTGAGGCAGTAACTATTTAGGGTACCAGGAAGACCCCCTCAGACTCCCGTGGAGCATCATGTGCTTTCAAACTACTGACTTTGTGGTTAGCAACCCAAAGTGTAACATCATGCAAGCAAGGCTCCTCGTAATATTTCTTAGTCTTCCATAAGACAGAATAGCAATGGATGAAAATATGAGTGATAATTTAGATCCAGAGCCTCCTGAAAAGATAATGAGGGAACTGTTTGTCTATGTTTTGTTGACCAGGAAAGTCTCTCAGGTGCAAAACAGATAAACCATAAGACTTACTACAGATAACACTGAGTAAGATTCATCTTTAATTTTCTGCCAAGATAATAAAGAAAAATGCCTTGTTTTTCTGAGAGATGTTTTTTAAATAAAAATTCATTTTAACAATTTATTTAAACTTAAAAAATCAATTTATATTTAAATGGAGAAAAGTAATCTGTGCTTCTAAAAGTTGAAAATCCATCAACATACACTGATTCGTTATTTTTCTCTTGTTCTTTGCTTCTTTTGAACCACAAATGTAGATATTATTCTCATAAGACATTGAATAGTCTTTGTTCTGTCATCACCAAATTGTAACTAATGGCTCAAAGCTGAAAGAATGTGGTGGGTTTGATAAAACAGTACACTGTCAAAGGAGGCCCAGAATTTCATGAAAAACTTCCAGAGAGAAGTTAAAATGCATCTGCGCCATCCTAAATCACTACTTCAGATACATCTACATCTTTACACAGAAAAAATAGGACCATACAATACAATCTGTCGAGAAGTGAATCAGTGTTCTTGAGACAAAGTGGAGTGCTTTCCCTCTTCTTGATTCAAAAAGAGAAAGATATGCTTTCTCACCTAAAGCCAAGTGGGCACACATGAAAATCAAAAGAAGTTGCAGGGAGAAAATGACATCACAGTTGGATCTGTGTTCATGCAGCTGACTTGTTCCTGGAATGTTGGAGCACAGGAAAAGTTTTGATGGAAAGAAGGAGAAAATGCCAGAGTGAATAAGAGAAGCACACCACACACCACTGCTTGGTGTGGCCAGGGTTTCATATTTCTAGTATTAAATCTGCCTTGGAAGCTTGAGGAATTCGATAAAGAGATTGCTGATAGGGCAGGTGGATCTTAGGAGTCAAAAATGTTGCAGTGGAACATTCAAAGGGAGTGCCAGAAATTCAAGGCCGAGTCAGGGGAAACATATGGAATAAGGGATATTACTGTTAACAGATGTACCTTGACTAAATACCGAGTACCAAGAAGATGTTTTTCTGTGTTTTTTCACTATACAAAGACATTGAACTGTGTGGATCATAAGAAATTATTGATAACATAGTGATGAATAGGAATTCCAGAACACTTAGTTGTCTCATGTTGAATCTGTTCTCAGACTAAAAGACAGTTGATCAAATAGATCAAGGGACTATTACAAGTTATAAAATCATGACAGTGATACCAAAAAAAATCATGAGTGATATCTGGTAGAGTCATGTCTTTTTTTCCATTGCACTTGTACAATCTGTATGTTAAGCAGATTATCTATAAAGAAGAAGGTGACTGTGGTAATAATAGCTTTCTAAGAACTAATACCAGACTAATTCCAATGAGTTGAAGATTGAAGGTGACCCAAATATACAATTCTTCCAAGTAATACTTTGCTATATATTCTCCAATGCCCCTGCTTCCCCATTGAATATGTTTCCTCACAACCTTGAGTAATTCAAATCTCTACAATGTCTCACAGAAATTCAAGAAACTTTGGGAAATCTAGCATGGATCTAGCATGGGTGCTATTCAGTCCAAAACCCAAAGGTCCAATAGAAGTGAGCCAAGTACAAGATCAAGGGTCAGAAGTCAAAAATGTCCAAAAACCACAGTGGGTCTTCTTGTTTCTTTCAAACTTTTGTCAGAAAACTAGAGATCTGAGTTTCTAGGTGAGGTGATAATGTGTAGAACTATATGGTAACAACATTGCATATGCAAGAGAAAAAAGGTGTGTGGTCTGCTTCATACCTGGTAAGGATCTTAAGGGAAGAGTGATGAGGAAACAGCATGAGGCCTGGTTCACAATGGTACGAAAGTGGAATCTTAAAGATGGCTTCAAGGAAACAAATGATGTGGCTTGGACAACACCCTTCACTAAGGTCAGGTCTCAATCACACTATACCTCTCTCCATCAGTGTGATAGAAAATGCCCTCCAAAATGGGACCATACCTTCCCAAGGTAGGAAGTCCAGAACTGTATCATAATATAATTGAACTATCTCTGTGGCATTTGTTTGGAGAAAGACAAATTAACTACCAGAGATTCATAGATTACAGTCTTGCTTGTTAAAAGTGAAACTGTCATTGATGATAATCAAATAAGGCTTTTTAATACAGGACATAACTCAACATAAGACTATAAAAATCCTTACAAGTAGACCAATAAGCAACATTCTGTGAATGAAGCAAGAAGTTTATGATTTTAATTTACTTGGATCCATTATCACATATAATTAACAATCAAGAAATTAAACAATGTATAGTACTGGTCAGATATGTTATACAGACCTCTTTAAAGTGTTGAAAAGAAAACTGATCTATTTAAAGGCTAAAGTGCACCTTACCTGAGCCATGGTACATTCAATCCCCTCATAAGCATGCAAAGACTATTAGTCATACTAAGGAATGTCAGAAGAATGAACAAATCTGTCTTGAAAGAAGGATTCTCGGGCTGAGCTCCAGTGGCATTAAGTGGTTGACTGTGGGACTGTGGCCCATGGGCTTAGCAGTTCAAATCCAGTGGCAGCTCTCAGGAGCAGCAATGGGTAGTGCCCATGACCACCAGAGGCAGTGATGCCCCTAAAAAAATTATATACAAAAAAAAAAGGATTCTCCTGAGGTGACAGAATGGTTAAATTTTGTCTTACGTACTTTGGACATGTACTTGGAAAAATAATCAAGCTTGGTAAAGTTGAGAATTGAGGAAAGAGAAGAAGATGCTCCATGAGAAAGTCTGACAACAGTGGCTGTAGCAATAACCCCCAAACATCACAATTATTGTAAGATGAGGTGCAAGACAGAGAAGTATTTCATTGTGTCGTTCACAGAGTCACTGCACATTTGATTACCAACCTCAAAGTTAGTGATTCAAATCCATAAAGTGCTTCACAGGAGAAAGATGAAGTTATCTTCTCTGTAAAGTGTTTTAGCTTCTCAAACTAGGTATATGGGTACTATGAGTTGGCATAGACTGGATGAAAGTGTTGTCTAAATAGCCAGTACAGTTGCTTATTTAGAAAAGAGCTGTTATAAATGATTGCTACAGGGCTGAGCCCTGGTGGCGTAAGTGGTTGAGTATGGGACTGCGGCCCTCAGCTTGGCGGTTCAAATCCAGCGGTGGTTCTCAGGGGTGGCACTGGGTGGCTCCCACAACCACCAGAGGGCAGTGAGGCCCACAAAAACAAACAAACAAAAAAAGGTGCCCTCAAAAGTGCTGGTTACAAACAGAGTTGAGGTCATCATTTACCCTTTATGTGAGTAGAGTAAAGCATACATACTCGATCCCTAAAATACAAAAGTAGTTTCTGAATTCTGGTTAGCAAAACAAATATAGGGATGTTATATTGAGAATAAGACATGCTAAGTTCAAATGCTTATCTAAATACTAATTGTGTTAGACTGCATTGACTAGAGAAATAGATGCAGTGACACTCATATGTGTATGTAGAGTTAAAACCTTTATACCAAGGATCAAGAAAACATTCCAGCCCAATCCAACTCAAGTCCATATGTCTGACATTAGTCCGTAAGTCCCTCTTCAGACTCATGCAGACACATGCAATGATGCAGAATGAAGGAAGATCACCAGCTGGTAGATGCAAACTCCTGTGGATCCAATGTCAGTGGACGTATTTCAGGCACTGTCAGCAAGAAGGTGAAGGCAGCGCATAGGAGGAAGTTCCCAGGACCTGTCTTATGAGAAGGCCATGCCCACAAGGAGGTACCAGAAGTCTGTGTCCTGATTGACAGGTTTTGTAGTTACATAATCTGGTGTCAATTTGGGATTTGAGGATTAAGAATGAAGTGGCAGAGTATAGTCTGTCAATTGGGTCATGTGGGTATGGCCTCCTGAGAATTCTGGGAAGCCTGGTATTTCTTCCTTGGAGGCAGGAGACACCTCTCTCTCTGCTCACTCCCAGGGACACATTGCAGTTGACAAGATACATGGAACTGCACTAGTGCCCTGAGCTGGAGAAGCCAGATGGCTTTACCCTGATGCAACCAGACCTCGGGGGCCAGGGAAGCCTTGTAGAGATGCCTGCCAGTGCTGAGATGCTTACCACAGCACTGGATCCAAAGGTTTTGCACCCACTGACTTGTGGTCATCCTCCATTTGGCATCATTGCATGTGTTTTGTGAATTTGAAGAGGATTTTACAGATTGATATTGAACATATAGGCTAATATCAAACTTGTGGGCTTGGACTGGACTGGACTGGATGGGAATGTTTTCTCAATAGTCAATTACTCTTGTATATAAATAAATCTCTTTCTTATATCCATATGAGTTTCTATGGATTTGTTCCTCTAGTCTAACCAGAGTAAAACAAAGGTTGAATACCCGCACCCCCACCACACACACACTTTTATATATATTTTCAAAAATATCTTCAAAAATTTATGTAACTAGTTCACTAATCATGAAATTTAAAATATATATTCATATGCATCTACCCGCTATGTTTTTTAGAAGTTAAAAAGTATAATTGCCAGTTTTTAGCATCCTTTAATTTTTCCAAAGAAACTATTTTTAAAATTAAAAAATAAAAATGTAATTGCCTTAGTAAAGACTAATGCAAACATAATAACTTTAATTTAGAAAGATCTTTAAACTGTACTTACTGACGAGTCAAAATCTTGCAAAACTAGAGATAAACAGCAATGCATGTAGTCCTTTCAGGGATTGCAAATAAAATCTGTTCCTATGTTTGTCTTGACAGCCAGTTTTTAGGTAAGTCATAACAGCAATGTAATATTCTTATTAAACCTTACTATCATCAGAACAAAGAATTCTTGGAGTCCCTGTATAGCAGACATTGGACTGCTGAGTCAAGACTGTGCATTAAAACTTAATAGAGAGAGAAAAGATGACGTTATATGCTACCATAAAGATTTATCTGCATAAGATTGCTGTGAGTCAGAACTGGTTCCAATTTTGGGGAGTAGGCAATGGGGAATGCATTTGGTGCAAGTCAAGAGTCCTGTGGTAAAGTGGTTAAAGTGCTACCCAAAGAGTTAGTGATTTGCATGGACCAGGTACTCTGCAAGACAAACATGTGTCAATTAGCCGCTTTAATGATTTATAATCCAGGGAATCCTGTGAAACAGTCTCCTCTGTCCTAGGGTAGCTATGAGAGTTAGAATTGAAGGAATGGCTCTGGGTTAGTGAAACAAAAGGCCCGAGACCTTTTCAATGTTGTGCATGCTGCATGTGCAGTCAGAGAAAGTGATTGTGATGAAGAAGTTATTTCCAGTAAGGTTTGATTGGTTCAGTCTTTTCAAGTGAAGGCAAATTTACATAACATTAAAGAGCAAGCAGGAGTCTATCCACAAGGCAGACTTTTGTAATTCAGAAACTGAGTGTATTTAAAATCTAGGTGATTAACCTTTGGAGGCAGATGACAAATAGCTGACTTCAGCAAAACAAAAATTGCTACGCCAGATTTTTAAAAATAGAAATGGTCCTTATTAGTTATCTAAGGTAATAGCTGCCTGTATACACTATAGGCAAGAAACAAAAGCTCTTAAAGGCATGATTTTTTTTTAAGGACCAAACTGTATGCTAATTGAAGTGAGTTGAATAAATTTAACATGCCTAATCTCAAATACCTGATGACTGGTTAGCCCACAGCTGCTAGTTTAAAGGTTTGTTGATTTAAACCCATCAGTCACTCCTTGGGAGAAAGATATAGCCAGATATATCCATAAATATTATAGCCAACAACAATCCTGTAAGGCAATTCTACTCTGTCTCATGAAAATGTTTTAATCTCCATTGCCCATAGTAATTATGAAAGGAAATATAGATTGACCAAATAGTGGATAGTAGGTTGTATTTACTTTGGGATATAATTTTTGTTCCAGGACAGAAAAAAGAGTAAAGTTTCAAAAATGTCCTTAAGTCTAGTTACTCTGTGTGACTCTTATTCAGTAAGTTTCTGCATTACACTCCATTTTAAGAATACAAAGGTCTCTTACCTAGATGGCCCAAGGCAACATTTTAGCAGACCTTCCAAAATCTCCCTTGGGAAAAGTTGCATTAAAGAATAACCAATTAATAAGTTCCTATTCTGTCCAACTGGAATTTAGCTAAGAATTATTACCCACTTCCTTACACCATGTTATTTGACATGCAAAAAATCTAGGATAGCAATAAGGAAATGATTTGTTGGAAAAGGTCTCAAGTATCAATAAAGGAAGTTATCCCAGAATAGTGAATGCTTTCCATTTTGCCCTTTGGGAAGTCAGCATGGTTATTTATGACTTACTTCAGAAAAGTGCCAAAAGTCTTACAGACTTAAGTTATGATCTTTTAGATAATATATGTCCTCTGCTGAATGTAGGAAGAAATGGGAACAATCTACTGTTAGACATAGTGAATTGAAGCTCAAGATGGCAGAGAAGAAATGAAAACACTTAGATATATGAAAAGAGTTCAAATATTGAGACCTGTTGGACTAGATCCAGGATTGCTGATATCATATTCAGATTTGAATGCACACCAACTTGAAAAGTTTTTAACCTTTTAAAATAAAACCTTGAGAAGGTACTAAAGTTTGCGACAGGCAAAAGTTGTTCTTGATTCTTTGTTTCAAGGAATGGCTTCCAGAAACCATAGAAGCATTGACATGAATTACAAATGAAAATTTGCCAACAGTTTTTAAAGCAGATGCCTTAGATTTTCTTAGAAATTTATGGAAATAAAATAATCCAATCAGAGTCAGTAGCATAATCCAAATCAAATCAAAATTAGTTCCTTCTTTTGATACTAGGAGTCTTAGTGACAGAGTGGTTAAGAGATGGAAAGCTAACAGTTTGAATGCACTAGATTCTGATGAGGTTTTCTGTTCCAGTAAAGATATACAGATTTGGAAATCCACAGAAGCAGTTTTATTTTGTTCAGAGGGTCATTATGAGTCAGAATTGACTTGATGGTCATTAATTTAGTTTTGTGTTGGTCTCTTTTATCAGAGTAAAGCGGTAATCCAGAAACTCATGTCCTGGTTTCATTAAGGAATTCAAAATTTTATATTATGAGAGGGAATGTGGAGAAATGAAGGTAAAATTCATTGGTATCAAAACCTATGCCACTCTGTCCCTTTGGGATTCTTTCATTGACAATATTATTTCTCAGTAACAGAAAAGAAGATACAGAGGTGATGACTAGCAACTTTCACAAAATAATCTATCCAATACAAAATAATCCATGGATCGCAGAAAAAAGCCTAAATTTATTTTCTTTTCATGGTTTGGTATCTAATCTCCAATGTTATTTAAATAAAATATACATGAAGAAATGTAATCATTTATGTAGCATATATTATATATATACACACAGACACACACACAGTGCTAACCCACGATACATAAAAGAAATATAGCCAGAATATTCCTTAGTTGTGAGAATGGTGAGATTCCATCTCCTGTACTTTGAACATATTGTCAGCAGGGACCAGTCCCTAGAAAATGACATTAAGTGTAGTAAAGAATAAGTGAAGCAGACAAAGACTTTAAATAAAAACGAGTGACACACTGACTGTCATTATAGCCTCATGCATAACAATTTTGAGGGAGCTTCCAGTGTGTGGTTCTGCTGGACATGAGGTTGGAGCCAACTTGATGGCAGTGCTGTGAGGGACAGGCCTTTACATTACTCACAGCCACTGAGACCATTCTGAATTATGGGGACCCTAAAGGACAGGGTAGAATTAATCCATGGGGTTCTGAGACTATAACTCTTTACAGCACTAGAAAGCCTGATTTTTTCTCCCTTGGAGCAGCTGGCAGTCTCAAATGCTGGCCTTGAGGTTTGCAGCCCAACTGGTGACCAGCATGTCACAGGGACACATTTCAGGGACAAAAGAAATCCTGATTTCAAATATAATTTAAGGGAGAAATGTATTGTCTTTAGTTATATGAAGATCAGACAAGGACAGAAATATATCCTCCAGACCAGGGAATCCATAAGCACAAGGTCATAAAGGTATCCAAGAGCTTTCAGAGACTTAGTGACTTAAATTGAACCTGGGAGGAAACTGTTACAAAGTTATGATTGGTGGCAGGTCCGTACATTACAGTTGCATACAGGAATGGGACAGTTATTGGAACGTGCACATAAAGTTAGACAAAAGAGTTTACAAGATTGATCTTACATCCTCCCACCCAAATAATCAGGGCCTTTATGAAGATGCAGCTCTAGTATTTAATTTTCATTGAGGACATACCCAGGCAAGCCCCATCAGACTAAGGCTTTGTCCCACTGGACTGGCTAGGGGAAGATAGTAATCCACACACTGAGGCACCCAGCCTGAGGGCAAGGTCATTCACTTCACAGGTTGATGGTGAGAAAATATGCAGTGGAGACTTAATCTCCATAGATGTAAATGGATTTTCATCTGTTAATGTAACTATAACTTTCCCCCAAACCTAGTATTCAGAATGAATACTCCAATATAACACTGAACTACATAAAAAATAAACAATTATATATATATATATATATATATATATATATATATATATATATATATCCATTGTTAACCCAAAGGCTAGCGGTTCAAGCGCACGCAGGGCTCTGTGAGGTAATCTGGTGATCTGCTTCCATAAGGACAACAGTCATGACAGCCCGGGAGAGCAGTTCTACTTGGGTTGCATTGGCCACGAGGTTGCCGTTCGTCCAAATGAACATGATGGTACTCAAGCAGAGTAGCAGCAAAATCTAACGCGGTGTCAGAAATTGGGGTGCTCAAAATGTTGGCAGGCCAAGTCCCCCAGCAATAACAATAGCTATAACCTTTCTAGTATATCTTTTGACTCTCTATATAGCTCCAATGTAAATATTAAAATACAGTGATAAAAATATTAAGCAGGTACATGTCCAGATAACAATTTTAAATTCACTCTTCCCCCATCTTCTTAGTAAACAGTCCTATTCGATTCTTTTTTCCTAATTCCTCTTCATTCTCTGGTCACCGGATCTGAATTATTGAATTTCTAAGCTCCTTTGCTTGAATTTATCCTCTTCTCTCTACTTTTAGTGTTGCATTAGCATATTGATTTACTATGACTGAAGTGAACAACCGTAAGGTGGCAGTAACCTAATCTCGTGTCAATTTGAGAGGCTTATGAGTGAAGGGGTGGAATCTAGTCTGTCAGTCAGATCGTAGCAAATGAGGCCTCTATGTGGCCCTGGCTGTCTTCTGAAAATTCTGGGAACTCTGGCATTTTCCTCCTTGGACGCGGGAGTCACACTCTCGCTGCTCACTTCCTTGGAAACCCTCTCCTGACAAGGCTGACTCCTTGCAAGACATCGCCGAGGAGAAGCCACATGAACCTACCCTGATGCAGCCAGAGTCCTGGAGCTGGAGAAGGCACGTGGAGACTTCTGCCAGGACTGAGATGCTCACAATGTTACTGGATCTACACGCCAGGATCTACTGGCCTGTGATTTTCCTGCATTTGACATCATTGTATGTGACTGAAGAGGATTTTAAAGATTGGTATCAAAAATATGGTCTAATGTCAGACTTATACACTTGATTTGGACTTGGATGGGATGCTTTCTCATACGCAATTGATCTTGCATATAAACCTTTTTTAAAAAATCATTTCATTGGGCCTCATACAACTCATCACAATTCCTACATCCATCCATTGTATGCAAAGCACATTTATACAGTTGTTGCCACCATCATTCTCAAATCATTTTCTTTCTACTTAAGCCCTTAGTATTAGCTCCACATTTTTCTCCTCCCTCCCTACTCCTCTCTCCCCTATGAACCCTTAATAATTTATAAGTTATTATTATTTTGTTATATCGTACACTGTATGATGTCTTCCTGCCCCACTTCCCTGTTGTCCATATCCCAGGGAAGAGGTTATACATAGGTTCCCCTTTTCTACTCCACCTTCCCTCCACCCTCCTGGTATCACCACTCTCACCACTGGTCCTAAAGGGGATCATCTGTCCTGGATTCCCCAAGTTTCTGGTTCCTATCTGTATTGGTGTACATCCTCTGGTCTAGCTGGATTTGTAAGATAGAATTGGGATCATGATAGAGGGGGGAGGGAAATTATAAGAACTGAGGAAAGTTGCATGTTTCACTGTTGCTATACTGTGCCTTGACTGGCTCATCTCCTTCCGGTGATCCTTCTGTAAGGGGATTTCCCATTACCTACAAATGGACCTTGGTTCCCCAATCTGCACTCCCTCTCATTGATAATGATATAATTTTTAGTTCTTTGATGCCTGATACCTGATTCCTTCAACATCTTGTGATCACACAGGTTGGTATGCTTCTTCCATGTGGGCTCTTGCTTCTAAGCTAGATGGCCACTTGTTCACCTTCAAGCCTTTAAGGCCCCAGAAGACAGCTGATGGTACCCTTCTATAAACCTTTTTCCTCTATACATATCAATATTGATGAATTTGTTTCTCTAGTCAACCCAGACTAATACATGCAATTGTTTCTTAATTGTTCTCCTTCTCAGCTATATTATATCAATGTCACTGCCAGAATTAAGTTTGTGAAACAAGTTTAATAATTGCATTATCACCCTTAAAGTCCTCCATTGGTGTGTATTAACTATGAGAGTCATATAAACTTTTCTGTTTAAAATACAGGAATATTCATGATCTGAAATTTGATCTTCTTCTACTTTCAACTTTAGACATTTAGACATTTCCCATATATCCTAAAGTCAAAGCAGTGTGGAACACTTGGATCCATAATCAGTGCTCATGAAATTAGGAGTCAAGAAAAGCAAATGATATAGTACATTGAACAAATCTGCTAAAGACTTCTTTAAAGGGCTGAGGAGCAAAGATCTCACTGACTACAAAGATGTGCCTATTCAATCCATGATATTTTTAATCATCTCATATGTATGTGATAGTCAGACACTGTATAAAGGAGACCAGAAATGAATCAATGCATTTGAATCATGGTGCTGGCAAAGAATATTGAATGGATGACAGACAGCCAGAGAACAAACAAATGTGATGGAAGAAGTACAGACAGAATAGTAATTGGAAATCAGGATAGCAATTTTTTTCTTTGGAAATAGTTTTAGGTTAACATGAAAATTACAAATATAATTAAAAGAATTACTGAGTATTCATATGTCATTTAAATGTACCCCAAGGTTGGCATCTTCCATTATGTGACATATCTACCAAATCTGAGAAACTAATTTTGGCACATTACTAAGAATTTTATTTATTTTTAACCATTGGCCCATTGACATTCTCTTTTAACCCAAGGTATGGCATTACCTTTCTTTGCTATATTTCTTTTTAAAGTCCTCTGGCTTAAGACAATTCCTCAGTCTTACCTTGTTTTTCATGATCTTGAAAGTTTTGAGAGTTATTAATCCAGCATGTTAGAGATTGCTCCTCTCAGATTTTATTTTCTTGTGATTAGACTCTGGTAGTGATTTTCTCTACTTCTGTCATCATACCAGGGGCTTCTGATAGCCACATGCCATCACACTTAGTGCTAATCTTCATCATTTGAGCATCCAGTGAGGCCATGACATTGTTAAGAACCCCATGGTATGATGTAAAGAGAGGCATTTCATCTCTGTGATCTTAAAGAACCCTAGTGGCTCAAGGAGTTAAGCATTCGGCTACTAACCAAAGCCTAGAAACCCTGTTGAGCAGTGTTTCTCATTGACTTCCGAATGCTGCCACCCTTTAATACAGTTTCTCATGTTAGGTGGACTCCCCCAGCTACAAAATTATTTTAGTGGCTACTTCATAACTCTAATTTTGCCACTTGTATGAATCAGGTCACATCTTTGAAAGGGTCATTTCACCCCCAAAGGGGTCAGGACCCACATGTCTAGAAATGCTGCTATAGAAACTTAATGTCATTAGTCTCACTAGGCGTCCAAATCGACTCCATGACAGTGGGTTTCGTTGGGTGACTGGGTCAATCTAAGGAACATTCCTGGCATTGTGGGTAATGGAGCTTGTTAGTCAGTGGTTTAAACCTCAAGCCCCTATGTAGGTGGAAAATGAGGCTATCTGCTCCCATAGAGATTTTCAGTCTCAGATACCCTCTGTAGGGTCAGTGTGAGTCAAGATTGACTCAATGGCAAGAAATGTATTTGATTTGCTTGATTAACCCCCCTTTGAAGTTACTCCTCTTCCTCTTTCTTACTTTATTATTTGGAAACATCACTAAGCCTACACATTTTCTTTTTTTTTCCCCTCCCCACCTACACATTTTCTATAATCAAATATATAAATTACAATTAAGATTCTGGGTTTCCAGTTTTATGTAATATATTTTTCATTAGTTATGGGCTAAAATTCAACCTTCTTAACAGGACATGGAGAATTGCATGGAGAATTAACTCTTCATTATATTTTCATCAATCTCATTGAATTACATCATTCTTTTACCTCTCTTTGGCTTTACCTGAGTTGAATTTCATTCTTAATTCAGTTCTCAACTGAGAGCTTTTAATATTAAACTCTTTAATGACATCCTCATCTTGTGTCTGATGGTGTTTCTTTGCGCCCATTCCACATTGTCCTCCTCTATGACAGACCTTACAATTGCTTACTGAACTAGATTACATCACAACAGGGCAGTGTTATTATCTGTGTTGTTTTCCTTTGTGTTTCCAGGGCCTAGTATGATGCTTGATACATAAGAGATGCTCAATAAACATCTGATGAATAAATAAATATATACTGCTTCAGAATAAAATGACTCTTGATTATAGTTGCCCTCAAAGCAGTTTTTTAAAAAATCATTTTATTGGGGGCCCATAAAACTGTTATCACAATCTATATACCCATTCATTGTGTCAACCACCTTTGTATATTTGCTGCCCTCATCATTCCCAAAACATTTGCTTTCTACTTGAGTCCTTGGTATCAGCTCCTCATTTTCCCTTTTCTTCTCTGGCCCCCTCCCTCAAAAACCCTTGATAATTTATAAATTATTTTGTCATATCTTACACTGTCCCACATCTTCCTTCACCCACTTTTCTGTTGTCTGTCCCCCAGGGAGGGGGTTATATGTAGATCCTTGTAATTTGTTCCCCCTTTCTACCCACCTGCTCTCTACCCTCCCATTATCGCCACTCTTACCACTGGTCCTGAAGGGGCCATCTGTCCTGGATTCCCTGTGTTTTGGGTTCATATCTGTACCAATGTACATCCTCTGGCCTAGTCATATTTGTAAGGTAGAATTGGGAGCATGATAGTGGGGGGAGGACGCATTTAAGAACTCCAGGAAAGTTGTAAGCTTCATCATTGCTACATAAGCAGATGTTTTACACTATTGTTTTTAATTAATTCAACTAATATCACAGAGTGTCATTGTCCCAGATACTATGCTAAACACCTAGTTAATAAGACAGACTCATGACTTTATTGCCATGTACTACATGAAGTCATGAAAGTTTCAAAAGCTAAGATCAATGCCAACATCAATTTTTCACGAAATGTGTCTGTCACCATGGAGCAACCCCTTGTTTTTCAAGGAAATGAGATCTACTGATAGAGGAATCCAATTTAAATTACTATATTATATTAAATCAAATTGATCAATTTTCCTCAGAAAGGACAAGTAGGTAGTTTATAGAGATTAGGAAGCTACAGATTGGGTAGAGGAGTACAAACATGGAAGGAAGCAAGGGACTGGTTTAGGAATTAGAACTGCAGTGAAAGCAAGCCAGATCTTAGATTTGCAAAATTCATTTCAAATGCTAAGTTAAGAAAGTTGGCAAGAGACACAGTAGTAGCATACTTACACTGCTTTTTCACAACTATTTATTTAGCTAAGCTTGAGAGGATTGATAAGTATAAATTTTAATGGCAGGCTTTTCACCTTTCAGATTAGGTTTAATTAATTTATCTTTTAAATTGTTTGAGGATTTTTATTTGATTCTATGTTAGCAGTTGAATTATTCTTACAAGTCAAAGGTAAAGCTTACAATTATGAAATCCATGCATACTTGTGACTTATGGCCCAGCCACTTCATAGAACTGCTGACTGGGTGAACCCAAGTGCTCCTAAAATATTAATTGTGCAATTTCTGCTGAGACCCTTGCTATTTCTCATAAATATGTGCTTCAAGAAAAATGAAGTCACTATAACCATTGAGTGTTCTGAGTAACTTTTATCTCATAAAGTTGAACTGAATTAAAAAATGTGTATGTATATATACACAAATATACACATCTATATGTATTCTGTGTTTTCTACAGAATGATTTCTTGGATTGTTTCATGACTATAACCAACTGAGATTTACTCTAAGCTTAAAACATCTTGTTTTTAATTCCTATTTTTTGCCTGTAAAATATCTTTGATCTTCTCATGAATAATTGAACATCAACCACATGCTAGGTACTTGGTCAAGTTCAGAGCTACTGCAAGCTAATGAACTCTGCATATTCCCACCCACTCTAGCTAACAAGTGAATCATAAAGTCCAAAGTTAGTAAAGAAAGTCAATCTAATCTCTTTATTCCAAAGAGATTGTGTGAAGGATTTAAAATTTCTCATCTTTGTTTAACTTCTAAAGGGAATGGGGATAATTTAAAACTTGGATGGCACACTCAGTAAGGAGAGGGAATTGGATATTTCTTCATATAATGAGCCAATCCCTGAAGGTGAATGAGATTTCTGTAGTTAGCACACTCTACTTATTTATAGGGCCCAAATCTTCCTTATGCTCTTGTCAGCACAGCTCTAATAACTACCACTCACTACCTTTTGAGAAAAAAATATAAATATACACAGCAAATATTCCTCTCCCAAGAGTAAGTGCAAAGTGAAAATAAAGGAGAGAAGTGCCACATTTATCCATTTATTTGCAATAAATAATGCAAGTTCCAAATGGAAGTACTGGGATAATTAAACTAATTTCCCAAAATTATTCTAGTGTATTCAATTATGGATTTTAATTATTTTAGCAAAGCAACTCACAGTGTTAATGAAAGGGACAGTAGTAAAAATCATGGCGGAGTTAGGTTTCATGTTTTTGCATTCTATAAGCCTTATTATACAATGTTAATCAAATATTTAATGAATACTAAAAGCCTTTTGGGATAGTAATGGGAATATTGCCATCAAGGCTCTGAGAATGAGGTTGAAGTATAATCGAAGTCAGTTAAGGTAAGTGGGTTCCACTGCCAACGGGAACATTGGTGGTTGAAAAGAGGCCTTTGGAGGACAGTTTGGTACTAAATAGAAATAATAAAAATTAAAATTAAAGCATATTGAGTTTATGACATGCACTGAGTGGAAACTAAAAATATTAGATGCTACTGCTCTTCTATCTTCAACTCAAATGTATAAGAAGAACTAAGCAGGAACTTAAACCCACTGCTGTTGGATCATTTTCAATTTACAGAGACTACGGGACTGAGCACAGCTAGAGTTTCCAAGTCTGCATATCTTTCTGGAAGCAGACTGCCTCAACTTCCTAGGAGCAACAGATACATCCAAACCACCAGCTTTCCAGTTAATAACCCATAGCTTAACACACCATGCCATCCTTTACTTCAAAAACATTTTTAGAAAGAAAAGAAAGCAAATGCAGATTTCTTGTATTTGTTCCAAATCTAATTAATCAATACCTAGGGTTAGGTCCAGGGATTTGCAATTTAAGTGATATACCTAAGTGATTATTACTCATATCAAGGCTTAAGGAAGATGTTTGAACTCATTGAGTGAAAGAATTGCTCAGTGTTACACACTGAATAAAGTTCACAGACCAAGTTCACTGTGTTGACTCACAGCGACACTATATGCCAGGTAGGACTGCCCCTATGAGTTTTCGAGAGTGTAACTCTTTCCAGTAGTAGAAATCCCTGTCTTTCTCCCATGAAGCAACTATGGGTTTTGAACTAGTTATCTTGCAGGTATAAGCCAAATATATAA
>PVJH01033726.1:0-21322 GCA_004026705.1 Nesogale talazaci | reverse complement strand
GTCATACAATTCGTAACACCTCTGAAAAGGAAAACGGGTTTCTTGGAGGTTTAGACAAGATCTCTTGGACTCTGAGACATGCAGTAGACCCACATTTTGAGGGGACCGACAGATGCGGTTGGGTGGCCTGACTTGCTCTGTGTTAGAGGACAATCTTCTACTAGGGTGGGGCTGGGGTGTGCATCACAAGACCAAATGGTAGGAAAAGTCTTCCTCTGACTTGTTTTGTCCTGGGATCCCACTGTACAGGGAAGCTTGTGGCTCCTGCTGTACATAAGACTTTGTCTGGTATAGCTTATTGAATCCTGCACTTGCTTTTGATCAGCCCTTTGAACACGCTGTTCCAAAGGTCAATAGCCTCTTGGGGCTCATTTCGAAGGTTAAACAGTTATGAAACTTTTTGTTTTCAATGAGGTCCTCAGGACTGGGCCAGGATTTACTACCTGCCAAGACATTTTCTAGATCCTCACTGGGAGCCTTCCTGACAAACCGATCACTGCAGGAGAAACTGGGGTGGCCTCTCCAGGTTGGATGGATGGGCTGGGCGGTGACTAGATGTGTCACGCGCTGACCAGTGGTCAAGCGTGACCGACGACTGAACACACGAGGCGAGGCTTGGATAGCAGTGTACCAGCAAAGTTTTATTGCAAAGCAGCCTCAAACATACCGAGGTCTGCCGAATTGATGGAAGCCCCGACCAACCCCAGGCAGCAGCTTATATACCCTACAAGGTGATGTGGCTATCGGTGATTGGATATATGCAAAGCTTGGTCAGCAAAATGGCGAGGCGCATGCGCAAACACAGTTGTTTACTACAATGGGCACCCAGCCCAAGCGGATGTCGGCGCCATCTTGGCTATATGCTCAACGCGATGCCTCCACATTTCCCCCTTTCTTGTTTGACAAGCAGAAGCTTAAGCTTTTAGGGAAAGGAATAATTGCATCACGGCGATCCCGCCTGGCTTAGGTTGCTTCACTGACCACATGATCCTTACCCGTCATGGGCAGCGCGGCCCTCTTACGGCCGTGGCCTGTCTTAGGTTGGTATCATGTCCCAGGAGCTTACCCGTCATTGACTGCAGACCTTATTTAAAACAGAGCAAGCCAGACATCCGCGGGTTGCCCTTGTTGAAGAGCTAGCATGGCCTGCCTTATGACCATGTGGTCATGCCGACGTTGCACAATAAGCTTGCGAAGAATCCAAATCACCATAACTAGCCCAAAGCCTAAAATCACTAAGCATGCTGCAGTCCCAGCCCACTGTTTAAAGGTAGAAAAGGCTGAGGTTATCCAGGATGTGAAATCTCCAAGCGTCATAGGATTCATCCGGGTGTTATTCAATTCCATGATGGACAGTAGTAATCTATTCTTGCTGTCTTCCAGCTCTGTTGACCAATCGCCTGAAAGATACTTAGAAAGGTTTGCTATAGCATCAGAGTAATTGTTATATTTGTATGGGGTAACACACATGGATGGTAGAGATGCGATACAGCCCATTTTTAACATAATAGCCAATCCATTTATTTCCTTTTGCATTAAATCAGTTTTATAATTGAGGGCAGCTATTCCTTTGGCTAAATGTCCCTCTATATGTTCTACTTCCATTAGTGCCAAAGCAGTTGTATTAACAACTTTGTTAATAGTTTGAGCTGTAACGACTTGCTGTGACATGGCAATACCAGCAGTGGCAGCTGCCACTGATGAAATCGTAATTGCAGCAATGACAGCCGCGGTTATACCAAAATCTCTTCTATGTCTTTTGAGTAAATTAACAATAGGAAAATCCCGAAAATTAAACTTTACTGGGAAAGGCACATATTCAGGTATTTTTACTATTAAAATAGAGTCCGAAGACCCATTCCAACATTGGCTTAAAATACATGATTTAGTGCTGTTACAATTAAGAGTTGTTTGATTATCAATAAATTTGAAAAGTATCATATAATATGGTGCGCGTACACACACAGGAGTGGGCTTGAATTTACATCTTTTAAATAATGTATTATTACAGCCATACTGCACCAAGCCATGCGGATACGGTACATTTGAAGGAGTAACAGAAGAATTACTACCAAATAAAGTGGAGAAAGGTGTCAAATTTGTAAAAGCTCCATGTTTATTACCTAACATCCAACTATACCAAGGCCAATAATCCATAGTCTCATTCCAAAGTTGTAAATTGGGAGTAAGAAAAATGCCTGTATTCTTGTCCCACAAGCAACTATCATGGGGATGAGTACAGTGCAAAAACTCTAAAGGCAACTGTTTAGAATTAGGGCAAGGAGGAAGAATCCAATGAGTACCATTACCTGGGCATTTAAGACTATTGTCCAAATTAAGGTAATCGAGCCCATCAAAATAATTGTTAAAATACGGCCTTAATAAAGTTTCCCCATAATACTTTGTAATTCTGTTTGAGCCTGTTGCTGCCCCCGTCGAAGAGATGGGCGCGGACCAGCCACTTATAGTATCATTTCTCAAAAAAATACAAGTACTATTATTAAAATTAAGAGTAAAACACAATACATGTTGTAATGTAAAATTGGTAGCTGTATACGTACTCGGCTTTTCCAAATGTGGCATTCCAAATGGAACACCAGGGAGACCACCTTCCAAGGCTACAAAGGTTGGCCATTGGGATGACTGTATGTCAACAGGCACTGGTACTGGCCAAGCATATACTATATCCCAAAATTTTTCATCTTTCTCTTGACAAGCAAATAAGGGTAAGCAGCAGAAAGCTATAAAAAGGATAAAAGGCTTCTTAAATGCCATATTAAACAAAGCAACGTAAAAATAACAAAAAACAGAAATACGCAAAAACAATAAGGATAAATCCAATCTTGCTGTTTATACTCCACTCACCGGGCAAACAGGGAATTAAAATTCCTGTTGCAAATACAGGTACTAGACAAAGGAGTATGAAATTTAAAAGCTCTCCACAGTTACCAAATGTAGTATTACTCATCCGTGCTGTTTTCCTTGTCTTCGTCGTCGTCTTCTTGAACCTCTGTCTTCTCTGAAGATTTTTCTGCCACTTGTGGATCTGCTTTTCTTGTCAAACGGGTTGGCACCCACACAGGCTGTTGTTGATTCTGTGGAAAAATACATAAGCTTCCCCTTGATCTAATTAAGACAGGATCCGGTCCATGCCAAATTCCATCCAATACATCTTTCCAAAGTACAGTTTCTTTTTGAGGAAGTGGCACGCCACACATATGGCGTTCTGCAACTGATTTATTTTCTGCATCTAATTTTAAAAAATTAATTGTAAATAAGGCTAAAGCTGTTTTTTGTCTTGGGGTCATTAAACATAAGGCAGGAGACTTACCATCTCCCCCTTTCTGTTTTAATAAATAATGTTTAAATGTTTGGTTGGCACGTTCCACTATACCTTGTCCCTGTGGATTATAGGGAAGGCCAGTAATGTGGTTAATATCCATAGTTTTGCAAAATGATTGAAAAGTTTTAGAAGTGTAAGCGGGTCCATTATCTGTCTTTAAGCATTTTGGCTTACCCCAAGCACTCCAAGCTTCCAAACAATGTTGGATCACATGAGAGACCTTCTCTCCTGTCAATGGCGTGGCTACCATTACGCCAGAACAAGTGTCAACAGAGACATGGACATATTTTAATTTTCCAAAATAAGTAATATGAGTAACATCCATCTGCCACAAATCCAAAGCTCGTAATCCTCTAGGATTAACTCCAGTATGAGGTTCATGAATAAAAGGCAAGCAACTAGAAAAGGAACGTACTATATTTCTTGCCTCGGCTCTGGTTATGTGGAATTTGTGACATAATGTTTTTGCTGGTACATGAAAAATCTTATGAAATTCAAGTGCTTGTTGCAAGGGAGACAGAGCCAAAAACATAATGGCTTTACTTGCTTTGTCTGCCAAGTCATTTCCATTGCTCATAGGTCCAGGAAGGCCAGAATGAGCACGAATATGACCAATATAAAAAGGATGAGATCTTTTCCATATACATTGTTGAATTTTACACAATAAGTCACAGACTTTGCTTTTGGTGGAAATTTGTCCAGCTGCCTCTAAATGGCGTACCGCTTGCACTACATAAAAGGAATCAGATATTAAATTGAAAGATTGTGATGTTGCCTGGAAGGCAATTAAAACAGCTTGGCATTCCACTACTTGAGGTGCATCCTCTTCAAATTGAAAAGTATGGACTTTTTTGTTAATTACTAAACTTCCCAAGCCTGTTTTAGATCCATCCGTATAAATTGTGACTGCATTAGTAATAGGTTCCACCTTTGTAATGGTAGGAAATATAACAGGATGTCTTAGAACAAATTGCAACATTGGATGTTTAGGATAATGATTATTTTTTCAAGAAATAAACAATACAAAATAGCCCAATTATCTAGCAAAGCACTTAAAACATCCAATTGTTTTGTATATGGAACTATAATTTGGTCTGGTTGTTTTCCAAAATGTTTTAAACTGGCTAATATACTTTCCACGGCTAATTTGGCTACTAAAGAAGGATAATAAGTAACAATTTTGCCATAGTTAGAAGGCATGTGAATCCAAAGTAATGGACCATCTTGCCACAAGGTGGCAGTAGGGGTACGCGGCGATGGTAAAATACAAACTATAATACTTTCATTAGGATTGCATCTGGTTAATTGAGCATTAGTTAACGCATGTTCCACTTCTAATAAGGCATGTCTAGCTTCTGGAGTTAATTTCCTAGGAGAATTTAAATCTGAATCCCCTTCTAATATTTTGAATAATGGACTTAATTGATTTGTAGTCAAACCTAAATAAGGTCTAATTCAATTGATGTCTCCTAATAAATTTTGAAAATCATTTAATGTTCGCAAAGAATCTGTTCTCACCTGAATCTTTTGCGGGATTATTTTTTGTTTATGGATGACGGCTTCCAGAAATTTGCTCACAACATTTTTTTGCACCTTCTTAGGCACATTTTGTAAACCCTTTGCTTTTAAAGAAGAAACTACTTTTATATATAAATTATCAACCATTTGTTCTGAAGGAGCTGCTAAAAGAATATCATTCATATAATGGACAATTTTTGCCTTAGGGAATATTAACTGAATTGATTCAAGAGCTGCAAAAACGTAAAGCTGACATAAAGTTGGAGAATTTGTCATCCCTTGAGGCAACACACACCACTCATAACGTTTATCAGGTGTCTCATGATTAATACTAGGTAATGTAAATGCAAATCTTGGAGTATCTTTTGAGTTTAATGGGATGGAAAAGAAGCAATCTTTAATGTCCAAAACAATAATAGGCCAATCCTTAGGCAAGGCTGATAATAAAGGTAGGCCCAACTGTATGGGTCCCATCTTTTGCATTTGGTTATTAATAGCTCTTAAATCATGCAACAGCCTCCATTTACCAGATTTTTTCTTGATTACAAAAATAGGAGTGTTCCATGGTGATGTAGATGGCTGCACATGGCCAGCAATTAACTGTTTCTGGACAAGCTGATGAGCTGCCGCAAGCTTCTCGCTTGTTAGCGGCCACTGAGATACCCAAATAGGATTGTTAGTATTCCAAGTAATGGGTAACGGCTTCTCAGAGGTCGCTATGAAAAATCCTGGGGTGTGGAATCAAAATTTGGGTAACCCAAACCTGTCCTATTAGTTTTTGGAATAGGCTCAATAGGTGAGGTGATGCCTTGTTCATGTTTACCTAATCCTTTTCCCTCCTTATATCCCCATTTTTGCATAGTATTTAAGGTCATAGATTGGTTTTTACGCGGTGTGTTTTTGTCAGTGGTTAATACGCAGCCTAATTTACTAAGTACATCTCTGCCCCAAAGGTTGACTGGTAATGATAATACATAGGGTTGGAAAGTTCCTGCAATACCTTCATCAGTGAGCCAGTACAGTACCTTAGTACTCATTTGTGGGGAACTTGTATATCCTAGTTCTTGTAAAGTACTATTAGATTGTTGTAAAGGCCAGTGCTTTGGCCAAAATTGGTGGCTCAATATGCTTTTGTCTGCTCCAGTATCCAAAATACCAGTAAATTTCTTACCTTCTATGTACATAGTTAATTGAGGTCTATTTTGCATATCTATTGTAAAAAAGGCACTTTCACCTGAGGAGCCAAATCCCTTATTTTCCCTTATAATATTTGTTGAAGGATACTGATTATGGAGACTTGGAATAATCAATAATTGAGCAATGCGATCTCCTGGCGAAATAGCATAAATGCCCTTTGGTGAAGAACAAAGCACTTTAATTTCTCCATTAAAGTTTGAGTTAATAACTCCAGGATGGACTACCAGTCCTTTTATGGTACAGCTAGATCTTCCCAAAATGAGTCCTACTGTGTCTTTGGGTAAGGGGCCAACACTATTTATGGGAATAGGCTGCACTCCCATTTGTGGAGTTAAGACTGTTCTGGTGGTGGCACTGAGGTCCAATCCTGCTGACCCTTTTGTTGCTCTGAGTGGCGGCGTAGGCTGGCCTGAGGCAATGCATGCTGACTGAGTACCCCGTATATTTTCGGGCCCACAGGGCGGGAGCCCAGTGACCCGTTTTTTGAAGGCTGCAAGGGTTTTCCTTCCGCATCTCTTGTGGAGTGGCATTTATTTGCCCAATGGCGCCCCTTGTGGCAACGGGGACATATCCCTGGCGGGCTATCTTTCAGTTGAGCTCCCAACTGATTGCTGATTGGCTGACTCTTACAATTTTTTTTATATGGCCAACACGACCGCATTTGTAACAAGTTACACCCTTCCTTTGCAGTTGTAACATAGCCGCAGCCAAACCAGTATTGGATAAAGGCCCTCCGATCTCTCGGCAAGCTTTCATCCATGCCTCAAGGCCCTTTTTTTTCCAGGGGGTAATGGCATTTCTGCAATCTTTTGTACATTGCTTATAAATTAGCTGTTTTACTAAGGGTTGTGCTACTTCCAAATTGCCAAACATACGTCCTGCAGCCTCCATTAACCTGGCTACAAAATCAGCAAATGGTTCTGTTGGTCCTTGGATTATTTTAGTTAAATTTCCTCTAACCTCTCCTCTATTAGGTATGGAACGACATGCGGTGGATGCAGCTTTGTTAATTTGTTCATAGACTTGGACAGGGTATCCATTTTGATTGTTAGTGAAATTTCCTGTTCCTGTTAACATCTCATATGTCCAGGCCCGCTGCGGCATTTGCTGCGCCATATTTTGTCTAGCTTGGGCCGCCGTGTTTTCTAGCCACATTTGTTTTCATTCCAAATATTGTCCTAATGACAAAGCAGCTCTTGCTACTTGCTGCCAATCCGTAGGAGCCATACATTGAGTGCATAATCTGTCAATCAAAGATTGAGTGTAGCTAGCATTTACTCCATACGCCCTAACTGCCTCTGCCAATTCTTTTACTAGTTTGAAATTTGCTGGCTCGTAATAACGGTTTCCTTGAGCATTATCAAAAACTGGGAAACATTGAGCCAATTGCCTTCTACCCTCCTCATCAAAGCGCGATGTACCGCTTGTTAATTTTACTGTTAGATCTATAGAAGACTCATAATTTGGAGGAGCTGTAGGGATTGTTGATGGAGAAGAATTATAATCCTCACCAAAGCTTTCTGTAATATCTTTTTTACAAATGATCTCTTCCTTAGCTCTTGGTTCAGAAACATCACATGTGAAAACACTTTTAGGATGGCTGCTTGGTTTAAGAGTTAATTGTGACATTTCCTGCCAAGGGTACAATTCCTCTTTAGTAATGCGACTAGGGCGCGCCCGCGCGCCCGCCGCTTTTCTTTTTACTTTTATTTTTCCCCGTTCCTCTCCTTCTGTCTTGAGAGGCCTCCGGTTCTGTTTCTACCTCCTCTGAGGAGCTTAAATCTGATTTTTCGGTAAATTTACCATCTCCAGGAGCATCTCTATGGGACGTCCTGCTGCCTCGGGTATTTTCCTGTTCCGTCTCCGAGAGACTGTCCTGCACAGACTGCCATATTTTTTGACCGTCCTCTACCACCTTAGCGCCCTTTTCATCAGTTAAACAAATGCGCACTAACCTTCAAATTGGAGCGATGGCTGGACCTATGTCACCATTTTCCTCCGCTTGCTCTATGTCCCTTCCTAATTTGTCCCAACATGGCACGGTAAGACTTCCAGTGGAAAGAAACCAAGGTGCCACCTGATCTATGCTTTTTACAAAATTAGTCAATGTGCTGTCTGAGATGTTCAATGTTCGTGTTCGCAAAATTGCTTTTAATGTTTTTACCATTTGACGAATTGGAACGTTCCCCATGACGCCCGCTTATCTACACGGGACTTATAACACGGAATGAATGTTCAGCCTACACAGGGCTTGTTATCTACACAGGGCTTACGACCAAATTAACTTTCAAAGGTTTTTCAAAAGTGAAAGGGAAACCGGCACATTCAAACAACCATTCACCAGCACGTACAGTCACAGTCTCTCTTCGCGGAACTTACCCTCTTTGCCGCGCTGCTATCTCTCAACCTCCACGACCTCCATGGGCTTCCCCTTACATGTGTCCAGTTGTCCACTCACGAAATCCCGGGTTTCGGCACCAGCTGTCACGCGCTGACCAGTGGTCAAGCGTGACCGACGACTGAACACACGAGGCGAGGCTTGGATAGCAGTGTACCAGCAAAGTTTTATTGCAAAGCAGCCTCAAGCATACCGAGGTCTGCCGAATTGATGGAAGCCCCGACCAACCCCAGGCAGCAGCTTATATACCCTACAGGGTGGTGTGGCTATCGGTGATTGGTTATATGCAAAGCTCGGTCAGCAAAATGGCGAGGCGCATGCGCAAACACAGTTGTTTACTACAATGGGCACCCAGCCCAAGCGGATGTCGGCGCCATCTTGGCTATATGCTCAGCGTGATGCCTCCACAAATAAGGAGAAAATTTAGAGAGTAAGAAAAAGAAAAACTGTCCGTGGAGATGCTGAGAGCGAAGAGAGGAAGCTCTAATTTCACCAGGAAATCCTCCTTGTCACTCATCTGGGCCTGTCTAGGGCTGGGTGTCTTTGCTTAGTGGGTCCGTGCACCCCCTGCTGCCAAATGTCTTCCTTGCAGTGAGGTTTGTGTCTGGACTCACACTTACTTCCCCTCACTGTGCTCCTTGCACAGTAATACACGGCTGTGTCCTCAGCAGTCACAGAGCTCAGCTGCAGGAAGAACTGATTCTTCGATGTGTCTCTGGTCATGGAGAGCCGGCTTTGGAAGGATGGGTTATAACCTGTACTACCACTAGGGCATATTGTTCCCATCCACTGTAGCCCCTTCCCTGAGGTCTGGCGGATCCAGACCCAGCAGTAATCACTGCTTGTGATGGAGAAACCAGAGACCGTGCAGGTGAGGGACAGCTTCTGGGAGGGTTTCACCAGTCCAGGACTTGACTCTTGAAGCTGCACCTGGGACAGGACCTCTGCAAACAAACACAGATGGTCCCTGTCAGGCACTTGAAGTCACAACCATCCCCATAGACCCAGGTCAGACATCTGCATCTCCCACCTTGGTGACCTGTCACCAGGCACAGGAGAACACACAGCAATAGCATTTTTAGACCACAGCTCTGTTTTCCCAAGAGACCCACAGCCCTGTCTGAAGAGGACTGGTAGCTTTTCCAGCCTAAGTTTGAAATTGTACCCTAGTGCCTGAAGAATAATTTGCATGTGAGAGAGCCCTGTCCTTATAAACAGAAAGTGATGGAGATCAGAAACGCCTCTTCCTTCTGAGACCATGTTATTGTAGCTCTTTGTTAGAATTCATATGCATGTGAGTCTACAATGTAAGGTTTTCCTCTAGAGCTGTGTGGTAAAGGTCAAAGGATGTTTAGATTCCTGAGCCCAGTGTCCTCTCCTTCCAGCCCCTCTTTTCCCCTGCCCTGCCTTGGGCTCCTGCATGTCCTGTTCCCCAGGATATGGTGGGAAGGATGCAGTTTGTTGAAAGCATCAATAGGACCCCAAGACATCTTCAGGTCTCACAATCTCCAAGATCTGTCTTTTCCTGTACACGCTGACACCTCTTCATCAACCTCCTCATCATCCTTGGTAGCTTTGTGTGGGAGTAACATCTTTGAGAAACATTAACACCAAATATGCCCCAAGAAGTTGGAGTCGATAATGTCCCAAAGGTTCCACTCTTCTATGAAGCCATTCAGTTCCAATGTCCACCCACTTCATCCCCGAGGAGATCCCCTCATGTTTCTGGGTTCTGAGAATCACTGAAATATCCAACAGAAATTCATGGAAGTTTGAGGAAATTAATCACGTGGTGGTAGGTTCTGTTCAATCCAAATTCCAAAGTTCAGAAAAGGGTAAACCAGACACTGGGCGCAAAGGACACCTCTCAGTTCTAGCTTTTCATTTTATTTATACACAGATGACACAACATCTCTGGCCGAGTGATTCCAGTAGGCATTATCCCCCTACTAATCTTATGGAGCCAGGATTTTATGACCTTGGGCCATGGTCATCACTAACCCCACTGCTCTTACAATCAATACATATGCTACACCCCAGAGCCTGGTGATGAGGTCAACCTCAGTGAAAGTTATGAGATTCAAGTATCAAAGCATCTAAGGGAAGAATGTGCACCCTATAAAATTTGGCACCCAGACAAAACAATATTTTAACTCTGTAGCCTCTAAAAAATGTAAGATTCTGAATAGAGACATGCCTTTGTTTGCTGTAATATCCACGAGTGTAAAATCAGTCAAGTCGTGATTCCAATTACAAAGATTCAGGACAGCAGTAAATGGAAAATAATAATTTCTAAAAGGATCAATGTAGGAATAAGAGACAAGAACAGTGTTTTAGATCTTGAGCCAAAAGACATTTTCTTGAGACCTAACAGGCACTCTCCATTGAAATTAGGTCCTTCTAGGCAAAGGATCCTCAACATGTAGAGAATGAGCATAGATATCCTTTTACATGTCTCTTACGCAAAAAATTCCGGTTCATATGAGATGCCAGTGTCCAATCAAAGAAAGTATCTCCATTTGGGCTCTGGGCACAGTCCAATCACAACTGCTCATGGACGTAACCTTGTATTTAGTCCCCAAATTTAAGTATTTTCTAATTTTGGAAAACTTTATATTATTGACTATAGATGCTGTGACACTACCTCTAAGCATGCAGTTTTAGAGTTCAATCCCCATTCAGTTTCCTTCCTCTTAAAAAAGCTTAAAACATTTCCCCAGACTTCATGTTGACACCACTTACTTCCTGTTTAATTAGAATCTGTAATCTCCAAATTAATACATATTTTTAAATTGGGGAAATCCAAGCATTAGCTTGTCACCTGAACTTCTTTAGGTTAGAATTTGCAGAAGGTAACAAGCAATTGCTTTGGATGAAGACACATTGATTCCCCTAAAGTCCAGGGGCTCAAGCACAGGATGCTGTAGCATTTTTTGTTCAGAGATCACTGAGTCAATTCCCTTTGCAGATACTCCCTGGCAGAGCATCACTCAATCCTTTTCACTGCACCAAGCCCAATCTCACCAACTGCTCTTGGTGATTGTCTGACCAAGTTAAACTTGAGACCGTGGTATAGCTGCACATTAATTCAGATAACTTCCATCTCTGAATTTGACTGCCAGAATCATCTCAGATAATGTCACAGCAATAGTTAATAGGGGTCTCCTTTAGTGTCAGCTTCATGACATTATCCATCTGCACATCACATCTTTCAAGGGTTTGCTACACATGTTCTCAATGAGTTCCTGAGTTCTCCCTGCAAGCTGAAGCAGCAGCACAGTGAGCTCGAGACACAGGTTCTGGGTTTGTTTCGCAATCCCCCATATCTGCTGTTAGGATTGCTTGGTCATTTAATCAATATGCTCCAGATATATCAAAATTCTGAAATGTGGAAATGAAAGAAAATATAACTCCAAGGAAAATGCAATAATATTTGCTCCAGTTGTCTATTGTTAGACATTACATTGACATACAACATTGCTGTTTAAAATTACAAGAGCTTCATTTTTTAATTTGTTGCTTGGCTTCCATTTTTACTCTTTTGATGTACATAAATGGGTTATTTTTAAAGGTTACTCTCATCTATGTTGTCATCTTTGTGTGTACTTCTTTGGCTGTGTTTGATAGTGTATGAATGCCCTGCAGTGGGACAATTACACATGTGCATGTTTCCTTATAAATGGTCTCTATAGCTGTCAGATTTACATGTAGGTCCTTAATCATCTTGTGTTCATTTTTGTAGATTATTTTACATGGAATGAGGTGTCTTTCATTCTTCTGATGGTGGAGATCCAGTTGAGCTGGCACCATGGTTGAAGAAAATGTCAATATCCCTTATAACATTCCTTGGGTCTTTGGTGAAACTAAGTTGCCTCTATGTGGACAGATTATTCATTAATTTTCTATTCTGTTCTATTAGTCAACATACCTACTGTTGTATGTGAACCATGCTTTTTTATTGCTGTGGCTGTGTAATAGTTTTGAGGTTAGTTTGGGTGAAGCCCCCTAAGTTGTTCTCAGTCTTTTGTGGTTCCTTGATTATTCTATGATTCTTCATATAAAGTGAGTAATTATTGTTTCTATGTATTTAGAGGATTAATATAGCATTTGGATCAGCACTTCATTGTATTTAAAGATAACATTAGGTGGTATTAACATTTCCTTGTTATTGAGTTGAGGGTCCTTATCCATCATCATGCCATATTGAGAATGTGAACAGAATTACATTGAGAAGGGTAAAAACTCTGGAACCATGCTTTCTCACTGAACAAGAGAGACAGAAAAGAGGGAAAGAGAGGCCCAAAGAGACTTGGAACCAAGGCTGCACACTTCCTACTGACGATGAAAGACCTATGGGAGCCATATTCTGCTTTGATGTGCTACGTATTTCCTAACTGTCTCTCACCTGGAAATAACTCTCACCTGAAAATCAATGTCATAATTAGTGGATTCTGTGAAAGCCTCTGCTCTCTACACTTTCAGAAGTACATCAGCACGTCTTTCTCTTCAGGCATCACTTGGTAAGTTTGAGTAACCAGTGTCTCTAACCCATTTCAAACATTTAATTCTCTGGCAGCACTAATCTCTCCATCTCCCATCAATCTCATTAGCTTTCAATCTCCAAGTTTCCTGAATTCCATCTGGATCCTGATCTTGAAGACCTCCTGGCAGAATCATTTTGCTCCATAAAAAACTGGGCTGTTTTTTAAAATGATTTATTGTTGTAATACAACATTTTAAATGTAGAACATACCAGGGATAGGCACAACATGGTAATTCATATACAGAGATTCTCAGAGGGAAAATCAGAGATGGAAAAGAATGCCAGTATCACAAAAGGAAAGCAGTACTGAATTTCCACCTGGACCTGAGACCTGTGTTCTATGGGCCCTGAGCGCCCCCTGGGGGCCTGTTTCCTCCTTGCAGGGGAGGTTTGTGCCCTGGTTTAACCTGATTTCTCCTGGCTGCGATGGTCACAACACAGAAATGCAAAGATGATTCCTTGAATTCATATGCAGATATAACATGTTCTTGGAGTTGTTTTTGGAGATAGTGAATCAACCCTTCTCAGAGTCGTTGAAGTACATTCCACTACCTGTGGTACTAATATTTGAGACCCACTCCAGGTCCTTCCCCTGAGCCTGGTGGACATAGATCATGGCAAAACTACTGAAGGGCAGATTACAGACTGCACAGGAGAGTCTCAGAGACCCTCAGGCTGCCTCAATGCACCCCATACTCCACTAACTGTACCTCATTCTGCACATCTGCAAGCAGAAATATTTGGGGGGGTTGGTGGGGGAGAGCCATCAATATATTCACCATGTCTCTCACTCAACATCCAACCACACAGACTTGTCCTTGATTTTCAAAGTCACCTGTTAAAATAGCAAGAGGGCCAAACCCTTTCAGCACAGACTCCCTGTTGTCTGTGTTTTGTTCAGTCCTGATCACTGAGAGGAGATCCTGAGAATCAAGGTGCACTCCTAGAGCTGCAGGGCTGGGCTGTATTGCCTTTCATCAACAGAGGGAGGGGTAGGTGTGCATGCTGCAGCACTTCTGAGCGATACGTCTTCTGATCCTGATATGTTCTAAATTGCATTAGGATAATAAACTTAGAAACATGTTTTATGTGACTGTTCTACAATAAATTCTTATGAAACATTAATTCATTCTATTTTTCATTTAACACAATACACAGGATAATAGTGATATATCTCTGTTTTATAGGAATAATACTACAAACAGAAATGTACAAACTGAAGTCTCTATATCTATGAGGGATTCATCATATGTTTCTTCTCAATAACCTTTGAGATTCTGGAAGGGGCAAGATCAGGCTTGTAGGGTGGATGAGCAAATGTTTCCAAATTTTATTATCAGAGCAGCTCTTGCTACCATTGAAGAATAAGTACAAAGTCATGAAGGGTGAAAAATATGTACTTGGCACAACTTCTTTAGCCTCTTTCTCACCAGTGCAGTTTCCATTTCCTGAAAACGTTTTCATATGAACCCTGGTCATCACCCTGTAGTCTTTAAGAATGTCTACAAGATGACCCCCTTCCCAGGAGAGGGGTCTCGACAGGAATTAGACCAATTATTGGTCTGTGAGAAAATCTTTTTTCCCAGTAAAGCATCATGTCCTGAATGAAGGCAGGTTTGGAGTTCGGGGTCCTGTGGTCATTGTGGTGGTGGTTGGGGTCAGGTGCTCCTGAGTCAGTTCTGACCCCAGGGATCCCGTGCCCAGCAGAACAGAACCCTGTCTGGGAATGCGCCCGCCATTCACACTTACATCTTCTTGAGCTCTCAAGGGACAGACAAGAACAAGTGAGGGAAAAATTTGTCATATGGTAGAGGTGGAAAACCTGACATTTTAAAACGTACTTTCTAGGAGAAATGGCAGTAAAAAATACTAATAGTATACTGAAGCATTTTAAGATATTTGTCCTTTCTTTGAAACTGAAACTAGTTCAGACTTTGTCGATGATCATCTGCAGAGGAACACCCGAGGTGTGCAGGTGCGCTGTGTGGGCACCTCCCCTTCCCATCAGAGAGAGCAGTGGATCTGGGTGCATTTGGGAAGTGACTACCCACCTGTTATAGTAGTCACCATCAAGAGAATAGAGGGAAATCAGGTTTTGTTTATTATCTACATTTTAAGGGATCGTTCTGCAATAAAACAGCATTTTATTATGTCTGTGCCCCTGGGAGTTCCTACTCACTTTAAACCAAGAATCATTTAGCTGTTTATTTTTTATAAATGATATCATAAGTAAGGTCACAAAGATGACTGAATACAAAGAAAAGCAGAGTGGATGTTTATTTTATGTAGAAAGTTATAATAGAAAAATAAAGAACTCTTTATACCATAATGTCAACTACGAGTAAGGAAAACAGAGAGTACACAGAATAGTAGAAGATGGAGCAGCGTGCAGCTCAGACCCCTTCTTCATCTGGAGCTCTGGAATCAGGCTGACTCTCCCGGCCTCCTTCCACAGGGATGCGTGGGAATGGCCTGCGCAGCAAGGGAGCTCAGCCCTCTCCTACCGCATGCGATGATTGAACACATGGGATAAGACCCACTGATGGAAACACACACACACACACACACACACACTAATAATTTGTATCACAATGCATGCTTACATGCACACAAACTAACACCATACTCCCATAATAACAGTATTGTGCACATGCTGATATAATTTACATAGTGCATACATATACCTGCAGTTAACAAATGAGTGTATGAATACAGAAACATACACAAATATTCACATAAAGAGTGACGCTAAGGGAAATACAAACACTAAAACAGAGTGGCAATATCATAATCAAAGAAATACTGAAATTAACACACATGTTGTCATACAGTATATCTCATTATCCCAGGTTGTAATGCATGAATACAGGAAAAATCAAACAATTATACATGAAGTAACACACAATTATAAAAGGCGATGTGCTGGCAATTATAAGTGGATGTGCTGGTGAGGCATTTTCTGTGCGGAGACAAGAAATAAGTGGTAAATTAATTCTTCCTAGATACCTTCACATCTTCTCCAAAGTGATTAGTGGGTTCTGAGCGTCCCCTGAAGCCCAGCCCTCTCACTGCAGGGAGGATGGTGTAGGCTTCCTCTGACATTCCTTCATAGGAGGACTGGGACCAGATGACATGGCTGATTGTCTGGACAACAGATACCCACAGGAAGCAAGGAGAACAGGAGGTGCATGAACAGCAGAACAAGAAAAAAAGTAATGAGAGGTCAAAGAGTCAACCTAGACACTTAGGTTATCAATTGAGGAATTTGGGAGATTACAAAGAAAAATATCCAGACAACGTTTGAAGCCATCATATCATTGGAAGTTTCAGGGAGCACTGATGAAAGGAACATGGAGAGACTCCGTGGACACAGCTGGGTGGCATGAGCAGCACAAACACACACAGAGCTTAATCATCTTATAATGGTTTGGGAGCTGAATGAGGCATACAATGAGAACCTAAACTCTACCACTGTCTTCGGCTTCCTGCGAACACTGGGACAATTGAAACCCATATTAACCTTCCCACACACATCCCACAATGGATACAGTACACAAAGTAGGAAAAAACAGTAAAACTCCATTGATTGAAATAGAAATGAAACTGTAAAAGGAAAATAATTTGAAAATTATGTTTCAGTGGCAGTACCACAAGAACTAGTATATACATAGAGAAAATACTGATGAATGAGGCATTATCAACATTGAAATATTTTAGTTCCTGCCAAGCTTCATCAGAACACTATTTCTAGGGACCCTGACAGAGTCGTTTTCCTTCTGTAAGGGCCAAGTTACACTGCCTCTGTGTGTGAATGTTGTCTCTGTTACAACATGACCTTGAATTCAAAGTCATCAGAGGTAGGAACAGAATTACAAAACTAGAGAGATTCCCTGGAGGAACTGTGAGGTGTAGAAGAATCCTCATACCAGAACAGGAAGTTAGTGATGAGGTGAGAAAATATATAATTAATGGTACTGAAAAATGCATTGGGAAAATGTTAAGGCAACCTAATTTGCTAAGTGAACTAATAACAAACACACACTAAAATTGTATCTTTTAAAAGAAATCAAGAAATGAATGAGACAGTTTTCAGGAAATGTAATGAAATTTCCAACGCAAGAAGAGTAGGATATTGTTCAGATATAAAAATAGAAATAATTACATGTGAGAATGTCACTAATAAGGAAGTGTTTATTTCAATCTAATTCAGAAAAAAATACATCCTACATATCTATGTTGTGCAAGAAAATATGAACATATTCTCTAGTATAAGAAGATAATAACACTATCAAATTTGAGAATGTAATTCCATCCCTGCACCTACAAGGAACTTCATGAGCCAAGGAAGAATCATTGCTTCAAAATTCCACCACCCAGTTTGTGCGATTCTGAGGCCTCGCCCAAGCCAAGTTCAAGCAGAGCTTATGAAGGAAGCACAGACGTGTCCGTGAGAAATGAGGCTGTTCTCTAGTGGGTGATTTTGTGTGGAGGTAACCCAGTAAACTTTCCGGGATTTTGTTGGGTTTCACTGATGTTTAAGAAAGTACCCCCTGCCTCTTTCTTTTCCGTTCTTTGAGGGAAAGTCTTGCATCTTAGCTGAGCGCTCCTCCAGCCTCCATGCTGTCTGCACTTTCTCTCTTATAAGCATTCCCCCCAATTAAGTGCATGCACGTAAATCTGGGTGTTTGCATCATGGGACACCCAGATTGAGACATATTCTGTTACAAAACCATTGAGCAAATGAACACACTGGCATTAGCAAAAGTACATTAAAAAGAACCATGGATTAGGTGAATTTAATAATTGGGGAGAAAAGAAAATAAACCCTTAGTAAAGTAACCTCTAGCTGAGCACTGAGCAGAATGTACACATCACCACTGCTCTCCTGTTCCCTGTTGCTGTTGTCCATCCAGGGCCTGCCTGGTGCAGGAATCTGAGAGGAGGACCCGGGTTTTTGCATGAGGGATGATGACAGTGCAGGCGCAGAGAACTAGGATTGTTTGCTGCCAGAACCAAGTGTCAATATGGGGGACATTGAAAATTTAACCAACATATGCAAACATGCTTTCCTAGATTGGGCCTTCCATGGGATTCACCAATTTGTCATTGAAGAGAGTCCTTGTGGGATTGTAACATGGTTAAGCTTGTTGCTGACTGGGAAGCCAGAGACGTTTGTGCAAGTTGGACATTATTTTACTCACTCATTGTAGTATTGTATTCATCATATGCCCCAAATATATTCATATTCTATAACAAAATAATGTACAGCCAAAGAAGTTAAGAGTTATGCACAGATTATCTTCATTTCGGTTACATGAAAATTTTAGCACATGTGATCTCAGGAATTAAACTTCCTAAAATGTTAACCAGGAGACTGGCTGCCACTCCTCCACTCCTTCAGCTCCAACAAGGAGCTTGCCACCATGCCCTGCCGATGCCCAGAGCTCACCCTGGAGCAGAAAAAGGAGCTGTCGGATATTGCTCATCACATCGTGGCTCCAGGCAAGGGCATCCTGGCTGCTGGTGAGTTCACCGGAAGCATTGCCCAGCGGCTGCAGTCCATTGGGACCAAGAACACAGAAGAGAATCACCGCTTCTGCCACCAGCTGATGCTGACCGCCGGCGACCCGGCAAACCATGCATTGAGGGCAGCATCCTCTTCCACGAGACTCTGCTAGAAGGCGGACGGTGGGGGCTCCTTCCCCCTAATGATCAAATCCAAGGGCAGGTTGTGGGCATCAAGGAGGACCAGGGTGTGGTGCCTCTGGCTGGAACCAACAACGAGACCACCCCCAGCCCCCAGGGCTGGACGGTTGTCTGGGTGCTATGGACAGGACAAGGAAGATGGCACTGACTGTGCCAAATGGCGCTGAAGATCGACGAGCAGACCAGACCCCTTCAGCCCTCGCCATCATGGAAAATGCCAATGTGTTGGCGCGTTATCCCAGCATCTGCCAGCGGAATGGCATCGTGCCCATTGTGGAGCCTAAGATACATCTCAAAGGTAACCAGGACCTGAGAAGGTGCTGGCTGCTGTCTACAAGGCCCTGAGCGACCATCATGGCTACGTGGAAGGCACCTTGCTGAAGCCCAACATGGCCACCCCTGGCCATGCCTGCGCACAGTTGTTTTCCCATCAAGAGATTGTCATGGCAACCATGACCGCACTGTGCCGCACCGTGCCCCCTGCTGTTACAGGGGTCACCTTCCTGAATGAAGGCTAGAGTAAGGAGGAAGAGGAGGAGGCGTCCATCAACCTCAATGCCATCAACAAGTGCCCCTGCTGAAGCCTTGGGCCCTGATTTTCTCCCACGGACAAGCCTTGCGGGCGTCTGCTTGGAAGCCCTGGGGTGGCAAGAAGCAGAAACTGAAGCTGGGCTGGAGGAGAACATCAAGCGAACCCTGGCCAACATCGTCGACTGCCAGCAAATCCCACTCCCAGCAGTCAGTTGGGGCCTGCGGCCAGCCAGTCCCTTTTCATATCTAACAATATCTACTAAATAGAGGCACTGCGAGGCTGACCCTCCCTCTCACAACACTCCAGGAGGCCCTGTCTCCCATGCCCACTTTGATGGGAGGTGCCTCCTGCGCTTCAGGTCACTCTTCCCTGTCACTCTGGCTGCCCCTGTGACCGTGGTGTGCAGTGTTGTCTGTGAATGCCAACTCCTCTATCGCCTTTTCCAGCACACTGCCAATAAACAATTTAGGGAGAAATATGTTAGTCAACCTGTACATGCAGTACAGATGGGCTCAAAATTTCATTGCATATGTCATTATCATTTATACAACTATAATATTTTATCTGTAATTTTGGGGGGGCATCACTGCTTTTGGTGGTGGGAGGAGGAGGCCCAGCATTGCTCCCAGAGAGCTGCTGCTGGATGTGAACCTCTAACCCAGGGGGCTGCAGTCCTGCACACAATCACTGCGCCACCATTAGGCCTATTTTACCTATAATTTGTAAAGTTAATTTTATTTTAATGTGGAGACTATAGGGCTCAAAATATGTGTTTTATTGTTATGTGCTTTATGTTGCTTTGGGAAAACCTCACAAGATTTAAATGTCTCTTACTTATACCTAATAAGTAAACATATGCATTTACCCAGAAGCACAGAGAAGTTTTTGCATAATGATAACTGATACAAGGAGATATAGGGAATATAGGTGAGGGGTGTGTGGATTATGGGAAGGGGTTTTCAGGAATAAATAATGAAGACTCCAGGGGGGAGGGAATACTAGAATGAATTGTGATTGCATTACTCATTTTAAAGATGATTTAAACATAGGTGTGGGGGAGAGGATGCTCTAAAATTGATTGTAGCAGTGATTGAACAATTTTCCTTGCCTTGAAGAAATTGTATGACATGTAAATTATATGTCACTAAACCTGTTTTGGGGGAAAAGCATCCATAAGGATATATATATATATATATAAATATATATATATATTAGAGATATCATTTAATATGTTTATATATTTATATCAGATGACACCTAGACACCATTGTTGATCTTTTTTTAAAATAATTTTTTAAATACAAGTTAAATTGCCATCATTTGTTAATGTCCTTCATCTAAATATCCTCAAATAAGAGGTGTGGACGCCATTGCAAGATGGCGCCGGACCGCGCCCCAGCCATACAAATTGAGCTGTAAACAAGCAATACTGCGCATGCTTTAAGCAAGGCCTGTGACGCAAAAAGCCGCTGCACCTATCCCGGAACGCCCCGTCACTAATCAAGGTTTATAAGCCCAGGGCTGTGGGTTTTCAGGGTCTTCCGCAGCTGACCTCGGGTCTAGAGGCAGCTTCAATAAACTTCACTAAGAACGCCATCAGAAGGATCCTGACTATTTTGTCTCGTCGTGTGTCGCGTACTCTCCACACCATTCCGTAGTGGGGTGCGCTGCGCGCGACAGTTGGTGCCGAAACCCAGGAAGAAAGGCGACGAGGCGAAGTAGACGGAGACCCCCTGAAGGGAGGATTCAGAACTGATCGGCGCTGCGAAGAGGGTGAGTCCTGTAAGGCCACTGCTGTGTGAGTGTCGGTCTGCCGCGCTGTGACGGCCCTGAATGTGTACTGAGTGAGAGCTTCTGCTTTTGGTTTAGACCGAAATATATTAGTTCTGTGTGTCAGTTTCGTGTAGATAAGCGAGCATCATGGGGAATGTACCCATAAAACAAATGGTGAATACATTGCAGGAGGTTCTTTTAGCCCGAAAGTTGAGGATATCAGAGAGCACCTTAAAAAAGTTTGTTACAGACATAGATCAGATTGCACCGTGGTTCTTGTCCACGGGAGCACTCACTGTGTCATGTTGGGAC
>PVJH01033725.1:0-15345 GCA_004026705.1 Nesogale talazaci | reverse complement strand
CGACAAGGAGATGTACAGTTAAGTTGGAAACATGGGAAACTTAGGATAAATGATCCATCAAGACTAGTAATAGGAGTGGTAATACCAGGAAGGTGGAGGGATCGAGGAATATAAAGGGAGAACCAACTTCAGGGATCTACACGTAGTCTCCTCTCTGGGACACGGACAACAGGGAAGTGAGTGTTCGGACACATTGTACTGTGTACAGGATGAAAAAAATAATTTGTGAATTACTAAGGGTTCAAGGGGAAGGGGGGGAGGAAGGGTGTACTATGTACAGGATGAAAAAATAATTTGTAAATTACTAAAGGTTCAAGGGGAAGGGGGGGAGGAAGGGTAATATAGGGAGCTGATAATGGGGGTCTGGAGGGAGGGAGAATGTTTTGAGAGTGATAATGGCAATGGGTGTGTAAAAGTGGCCTGCATACAACTGATGTTGTTAGGGATTGTGATGGGAGCTGTATGGGCCCCCAATAAAATGATTCATTTAAAAAAAGGGGGGAGGGGAAAGGGGAGGGCTTTTTTTGTTTTTTTTTTAAGAGGAGCTTGTACCAAGGGTTCAAGTGGAAAATGTTTGAAAATGTATGTGGCAACATGTGTGTAAATGTGCTTGATACAAATGATGTACTGAATGTTGTATTAGCTATAAGAGCCCCCAATAAAATTTTTTTTAAATGTGACTCCTTTATTTTATCTTCTCTATTTCTCCTGTGACTTTACAATGATTTTTAAATATTACAGCTGTACAGGTGTGCTTACAGACCCCAAATGGTTGTTAGAGGTTTGTTTACTCTTAACATACAAGTGGCTTTCTTGTTTCATATAAAGTGAAATGTCCATCGATGACAAACCTCCTCGTTCTTAACTACAGACCATTGAAGACATGGGCAAGTTATCTGGACTCTTGGAGCTCAGTTCAGTGAACGGTAACAGAAGATTTGGAATAAGAAGGCCCACTATGATATTTGTGCCATGGGTTCTGACTGATCAGGAAAAAGAGCATCGAGTGGAAACATGCCATGCTTTGAAAGAACAGCTCTGAAACAACTCAGACCTTTATTCCAAGGTCATCACTGGTGACGGTACATGGTGCTATTCCTACGGCCCTCAAAACGAACATCAAACAGCCAATGGAAGACACGATTGTCACCTTGCCCAAAAAAAAAATGTTATCAAGTGAAACTAAAGATCAAAATGATGCTCACTTGTTCTTTTGACTTAGAGGATTTGAAAAGTTGCTTAACGGTGTGTGACCAAAAAAGCCTGATTTGTAGTAGATGGGGACTGATTTTGCCACTACAACAGTGCACTGGATCATCTCAGTGCACCAGCTTTTGGCAAAAAAAAAACAGCATGCCTCTCTAGTACCACACAAAATACTCACCAGACCTCACTCCTTGTGACTTCTTTTTGTTTGCACAAATGCAGAAGGGCATGAAAGGACAGCGATTTGACATCGTAGAGGTGGTGAAGAAAAAAACAAGAGAAGTGCTGTCAGCCATCCAAACAGATGAGTACAGAAAATGTTTCCAAGAATGGAATTGCAGATTTGACAAATGTATTAAGTGCAATGGAAATTACTTTGGAGGTGATAAGATTGTTTGGTTTAAAAAAAAATTATGTAGCTTTGAAAAAAAAATCTTTGGGAGGGAGGGGGGTACCCCTTTGTACAGTCTCAGAGAGCCTGTGGTAGAATTCTGCTCTATTCCACAGGGTCGCTGTCAGTTGCAACTGAGCTGAAAGAAATAAGTTTTGGTTGGTTTTTAAAGGCAATACCCAGGGTTGGCTGCTGTTGAGGCAGAGAGGATAGAGTACTTTCTCCCCACAATTCTAATATCCATCCAAAAGACTTATCTCCTAAACACTCCTGACAACTTGCTTCCAAACAGAAACTATCCCATTAATGACTTGGAGACAGAAATCAATTGTAATTTTGTTCATTCATCTTGATAGTCTCAGAAAGCAACATACACGACGCTTTTACACAACGCTTTCCTCCAACACAGCACAGGCACAGGCTTTCCAATAAATCTGCTGACTTACCCAGTACTGATCATACAGTAATAACTATAATTAGCATAACATTTGCTGCGCTTTCCCATGTGCCAAGCATCATGGGGCACATTTCACACATGAACTAAATTAATCCCAACTCTATATGTGGGGAACTAACACTGCGGGAAATATGACTAGGACCATATTTCCTACCTTATAACAGAGAGAATCTGGAATATTTCCAACCACCACTTTGGTAACTTAGAGATAAAGTCCAAGTACATTATCCTGCATTAATTATCATTCCCACAGATTCTCCTCTAACAATTATGCTGTCTTAAAGTGAGCACATTATTGTTATCTTGTCCCACTGTGGCATCCATCCCGCTTCATGCCTTCCCCCAATGCAGATAGAGGGTTTCCTCGCCTGTGAGTGCAGGGACTTTACTGTGATTACCACCCACCTTGTGACACACGTAACTCCTGAAAATGCATCTCTGTCTTATAGTTACCTAGAAATATCCCCAAACAGTAAAAACGCGCTCTCTCTTCTCCCACCTCCACATTGACCACCAAGAGGGCATGAAGTGAGTATGCTACCATAAAATGTGTCTGAATCCTTTATTCTATCTTCTCTGTTATGATTCCCATTCTCTATGACTTTATAATCTTTATAGATTATCACCAGAAAATTGTGCCTACAGACCCCACATGTGAACAGGCTGGTTTACTCTGACATCTATAAAGTTCAACTTTCATGTTATAGATGAAACAGAAGCACAGGAAGTTTAAGCAATTTGCCCATGTCAGACACCAAATCAATGGCAGAATGAGCCTGGAACCAAAGAGTAAAATCCAAAGTCTTTGTTCTTATAGACTGTATGACATGTCTTCAGCTCTGACATTTTGATCTTCATCTGCCTAGCTCCTTGTTATTTAGTTTTGAACATGTTAAAATGTGAACTGAGCTGTGAAATAACCGACGAGAACTACCTAATCCACATGATCAGTCATCCATCTATAACAAAGTCAAGAACAAAAGAGGAAACAAAAACAAAAGATCTGTGAACAGTCAAATTAGTTGTCTCAAACTCTACTTTCTAAAAATCTCAAGTGATTAAATCTCAAGACTTCACTCTCATACCATTTATCACTGGGCATTTTTTATTTTATTTTATTTTATTTTTTTTTTTTTTGGCATCACTGCTCTCCGGTGGTGGGAGTAGGAGGCCCGGCCCCACAGCTGGAATTGAACCTCCGTCCCAGTGGCCGCAGTTCCACACACAACCACTACGCCACCGGGGCTCAGCTGCACTGGGTAATTTTAAATGAACCCAATAATCCTAATTTGTAGAAGAATTAGAAAATTCCCTTTGAGACTAAGCCTACTACCCTCTTACCTATTAACTGTCTCATCAGAGTGCATTTTGCATGTATGACAATAGTAAAAAATCTACTACCCAACTCTTTTGTGCACTCACAATGTACAAGTGCAAAAACATGTACATTGCTAGGCAAGGCTGTAATGCTGAGCGTGACAGCTACAGCCATGTGTCATTTTGCTGATTCATGGATGATTAAGTAATAATATTTGGCATTTATGGGATGACATAATTTGTAATTACATCATGATGTACTCATTCTCCATTTTTGCAAAATGCTCATTTTTACTTGATGACTTGCTCTGAGGGAACTTACCTTGTTGCTACGTGAGAAATGGGTGCATGATTAAAGTTACCCTCTCCATAGGGTGGGGGGAAAACAAGCTTGGCACACCTGAGGAATGAAAAATGGATGGGAGAAGAATCTACATGAAGAACAAGAAAGTAGGAAGCTGGGTGAAGGTGAGGGGGTAGAAAAGTTCAGGATGAGAAGAGCTAAGTGGATCTATAGACCAAGATAAGGAATCTGGATTTTTAAGTGTGATGGGAAATCAAGAGGGCTGACTGATGGAAAGGAGGAGGGAGAAAGGAAGGAGAGTGTTTCATGGAATGGAATATTATCAATACTATCAAATAAAGAGAGAAACGCAAGCATCATTTTTTTAAAAGATTCTCAACTCCGCCCTTAATTATAGTCTACCTACTTTTATTTCTTGATATAATTCTAAAAACCTTGGTTTTTCCTGTCCATATATCGGGAGAAATGAAGGGGAAAAATGAGTAAGAACACTGTTAGCTACAGACACAATGAGAGAAACAAAAACTTAAGACAAGATCCATCTAGCAAAACAACTGTGGTATAGCTTTCAATACTCTTTATAAGACTATAAATTTACAGGACCTTCTTAAAGAGAAACGCACCAATTTTTAAATGTTTCTTATCCTCTAACCCAACAATATTTACTAATAATAATTATGGCTCTCTTGAAAGGATATGAATAGAACATTTCAAGAATATTCAGAGAAGCAATGCATATTACAGTGAAAGTTGGGGGTAAAATAATAGGTTTATTTTACTGTAAAAAATGTAAACTACAATATACCCAATCCAAGCCAACAAAGAGAATGAAGTAGATCTGCATGGGTATACCAATATGGATAAAGAGAATATGAATTTACATTTATTTGAAACACATGTTTGGATTTATATTATAAAGTGCATACCTAAATTCTTAGGGTAACATGATAAATGAAGTTTTATACATTATACATGGAAAATTTCAGAAAAGAAGATTCACTTCAATGTTTTAATTTTGCTGAGAATGCTAAAGAATTAATTTGGTTAAATATCATTTTTAAAGAGTAATCTTTCATTATTAAAAATAATTCACTTGCTCATTCACCCATAATGCCAAATAAAAGAGCTGTCATTATAATATACTATATCACTTATACACTTAAGAAAGTGGGGAGCAAGAAGAGACTGCTTGCAAGAACTTACACTGGCAATTTCATCCTTACAAAATGCTATAGCTTCAGGTTGCTTGCTTGGAGGAAAAGCTGCTTCAAAAGCATCTTTGGCTGCACATGCAGCTGGTGTGTAGGTATCACATTGAGCCATCAGCCAATATCCCATTAAACTTTTTAAATAGGGAGCCAAGTGTTTCTTTACTTTAAGAATGAGTTTCTCAAAAGCTTGCTGTGTGGCTTCTCGAACCCGGCGGTCATGATCCTATTGAAAATATAAATGTTATTTTTAAATAACACTGGCCCATAAAAACATTTCTAGATATTACTACGAATTCACTTAGGAACACAGCTAAACTCCACTTAGAGTTTGAAAATTTCAAAAAATTGTTTGTTTAATCAAAGCTATGTCAGTTGATTATGAGTACAAGTTAAAAAGCATGCTATAAGAGCACTGAAACCTTATTAAACAAAATGTGAAGTTTATGTTGTTCAATATGTCCTTCCACTAGGGTCTATATACTTCCGAAGATAACATTTCCACCTTGGTAATCCTGTGCTCTTCAATTTACACATCACAATGACAGTTTTGACATCTTTTAGGGACTCAAAACACACCTCTTTTTAAATGTTCCTTGATTTGGAGGAAATGAAAGAAGTCTGCAGGGACAAGAGACGGGCTATAGGGTGAATGAGGGCAAGATGCCAAGATGAAATTCTCTAAGGACAGCCCTGCTTTCTTTGAAGAATGAGCGGGCACATAGACATGATAAAAAAATAAAAAAATAAATAAAATGCTCAGTGCAAAGTTCTTGGCCTTTTCCTTATCAATGCAGTTTGTAACATCTATAAAACTGAGCAATAAGCTCCTGTGGACACAAAAATCTGTAAAACTGCGTAATAAGCCCCTGTGCACACAAAAAGCCCGTACACCCCTCAAGAAAGCTTACCCAAAGATTACCCTTAGGACTCCCAAGAAACAGTCACCATAACCTTCTGAGTTGACCCCTGAATGTAACGATACTAGCAGATTCCCACGGAAGCCACTGTTTTAACAGCATCTTGTTCTCTGGGTTGTAGTGGTAAATCCAGCCGATTGTAACGTTCTCAATAAAATGTGTTCCACAAAATGATGCTCATTGCATCGATCTTGTTTAAAAGACTGAAGATAAAACCAGCTCTTTGAACTTGCTGAACTTCACGCAATGCTACTGGCATCTCTCAGCCAACAACTTACTAAGGCCAGATGCTTGCTTCAAATTAAAAATGCTATACACCACATGAGATCCCAACTGCAGTAGCTATTGCATCAGTAGTAATTTTATGATCTTTAAGCACTGGTTTCTGAACTTCAGTCATGGTGTTTTTATTTGTTGAGGCTGGCAATCTTCCCACTCTTGGATCATTCTTAGGGTCTTTCCAACTTTCCTTAAAATATTTGAACCATTTAAAACTTATTTTATGTGGGAAAACACTTATGTAAATTTGTTGCAAAGCTTTAATGATTTAATATGTCCATTTCAGTTTAATTAAAACTTGGCCATTAATCCTGAATATAAAATCTTATTCCCCATAGCACAAAAAGTAAAAGAATCCCTTTTTCCCCAGTAAGTATTTAATAAAACAAGTTCTCTCTCTGCAGCTATCACTTCTAACATGTTTAACAAGGTTTCTTGGGAACAAACTTGTCAATGTATGAATCAGAAGTCCAGCAATACTGTCTGACTTACTCTTGTATATTGTTGCCCCAACTACTCTTAACCATAAACCTCTCACTGTATCACATTCAGGCCTGGACCTTGAAAAAAGCAATTTTTTCTCTTCTTCTGAAGCAAGTGTATGAGGAAATAAGGATAATTCCAGAAATGTATCAAGATTAGAAACTGTATATTCAAATAATAATTCTCAAATAATAACTAATGTCTAAAAATATAGACCCTCCCACATGTTCTACATATCCCAACATAATCCAATCTTCAAAATAATTACCAAAAATGAATTCTATAAAAAAAAAAAAGAATCCTTTCATTCTGAGATCACCCCTTCCCCACCACCACCACCACACAATGACTTTGTTAAAAAATAAATAAATAAATAAATACATGACCAAAATAAACTTACAAGTGAAATTTTACAGAAAATCCTTGGCCAGTATGGAAGAACTCCTTTTACAATTTCTGTGTCCCGCTCTGAACACATTGTTCCAAATTCCTGCATAGCCTAAGGAAAGATTATTAACATTTGAGGATTAATAGTCAACACAGTATGTTATTAATTACACTTACTCTATTTGGGAGACTTAAGACTATTTTAAGCAATGGGAATATACATTATCTCTGTTTGTTTTATGTGGAAGTAAACTAAAGAATTCCTTCACAGGTCACTTTGGTAAAAATTTTCCATTTGGATGAATTTTTTAAAACTAAAACTCAATGTACAAGCTCCCAATAAAATGATTAAATTAAAAAAAAATTTTTAAATAAAATAAAACTGTGCTGAGCCCTGGTGGCATAGTGGTTATGCACGGGACTGCAGCCCACTGGGATGGAGGTTCAATTCCAGCTCCACAGGAGCAAAGGCTGGGCCTCCTATTCCCACCACCAGAGGGCAGTGATGCCCAAAAAACAAAAAAGTGAGTACATAAATAAAATAAAATAAAACTCATAAGAGTGGCAATACTGGGAGTAGAGCAAAGGTAGGGTAGAAAGGGAGAACCGTTTACAAGGACCTACATATAACCCCCTCCCTGGGGGACAGACAACAGAAAAGTGTGTGATGTGAAACATCAAAATAATAATAATAATTTTTAAATTATCAAGGGGTCATGGTAGGGCAGGGAAAAAAGGGGAAAACGAGGAGCTGATATCAAGGGCTCAAGTAGAAAGAAATTGTTTTGAGAATGATGAGGGCAACAAAATGTACAAATGTGCTTGACAAAATGGATGAAAGTATGGTTTGTGATAAGTGTTGCATGAGCCCCCAATAAAATGATTTAAATAAATAATAAATAAAACTTATTTAAAATTTATAGATATTACAGGATCAAAAACAGATTCCCAAACAGTACAGATTGTACAATTAAGACTGCATAATTATTCAAGAGTGCAGAGCAACTGGGGGAAGGGGAAAAGGTAGGGAAGGGAAATATGGGGAGCTGGTATTTGGGGCCTAAGTGGAGGGAGGATGTTTTGAGAGTGACAATGGCAACAAGTGTGCAAATGTGGCCTGCATACAATTGATGTATGATCATGATGGGAGTTGTATGAGCACCTAATAAAATGATCTATTAATTAAAAAAAAGAGTGCAGAGCAACAAACTTAAGTTATAATCCAGAAGATACATGACAACTATGCATTAAGTCTGTTCCTCAAAAATAAGCACAATTGTAAAGAACCTTATCAATGACAAATTATTGTTAATGTTTCTTTATATCAAACATGCCAGTCGTATTTTAATTACAAAAGGGATCACTTTTATGAAAACTTGCTTTTAATTTTGTTGTGACATCTTTCTTGGAAAGTTTCCGCAGCACCATTCGGAAATCAGAATCTACAAGATTGTCTATTTCTTCAGCTCCTTGGATAGCAGGAACGTAGCCTAAGTCATTTTGAGATGTTCCAAATCCAATAAATCCAGGCACTGTTCCTTGTTCTTTGGCAAGGAGTTCTGCAGCTCGGCCACTGTTTGAAGGCTGGTAAGGAGGGACAAAAGAAAGTTCAGAAAAGTTCAAAATGAAAATTCTTATGACTAAGTAAATCCTTGACTAGTCCCATTTTTCACTTGAATATATTTTTACCCCAGCCTAAGATTTCATCTATGGCAATATTCCTCACAGATATCGATTTGAACCATCACCAGCATCTTAAAAGAAATACTCATTGAATAAAAGTTTAAAAATCAGAACACATCCCAGGTGATAAGAAAAAGTACTGCTTAGGAATTTTGATAAGAAAAGACACTCCTTTTGATTTTTTCATATAAATCAATAAATACTCATGTTTTTGTGACTGTACCAAGGCATTTAGCTGTGTGGATCACAATAAACCTTGAGAAAAGGATACCCTTGAGAAAAATGGGAATTCCAGAACACTTCCATTGTGCTCCTGTGGCACTTGTACGTGGATCATGAGGCAGTTGCGTTGTTCAAACAGAACAAGGGAATGCTGCATAGTTTAAAATCAGGGAAAGTGTGTGACAAGGCTGTATTCGCTCACCAAACGTAGTCACTCTGAATACAGTGCAAATAATCAGTGAAGCTGGGTTACACGAGGCAGAATGTGGCATCGGGTTCAGGGGAATGCTTCTTAACAACCTGCATGCAGTGTGCTTGAAGAAAGTGAGGAAGACTTGAAGCACTTGCTCACGAATATCAAGGACAGCAGCCTTCACTATGGATGATATCTCAATACAAAGAAGACCCAAATCCTCACAGCTGGGAAACCAGGCAACATCACAGCTTCGATGTTCATGGAAGCAGCAGTGAAGGGCTCAAAGGGCACACTGTATTAAACAGCTCTGCTCACGACCTCTTTGGAGTACTGAAAAGGAAGATGCTCACCTGACGCAAGTCAGGATATTTTTCCATTGCCTCATATGCATGTGAAAGCTGGACATTGAATATGAAAGCCCCAAGAAGAATGGATGCACTCGAATCGTGGTGCTAAAGAAGAATACTGGCGATGCCCTGGACTGCTAAAAGCATAAACAAATCTGTCTTGGACGAAGTGTGACCAGAAGGCTTCCTAGAGGCAAGGTGGCAAGACTTTGCCTCACATACTTTGAACATATTGTTAGGAGAGACCAATCCTCGAGGGGCATTGAAAAAGAGGAAGGTCTTCAAGAAGATGGATTGACACCGTGGCTACAAGTGTGGGATCAGAGATATGAACAATTATGAAGATGGCTCAGAACCCAGGCAGTGCTTCCTTCTGATGTGCATAGGGTGGCCATGGGTCAGAATTGACTCGATGGCACTCAATGACACATCTATACCTCACATACACGGACCTATATAAAGCCCTGGTAGTGCAAAGTCCTTCAAATCTACCAGCTACTCTGCAAGAAAAAGAGGAGGCAATCTGATTTCATACAAATTTAGTCTTGTAAATTCTATATAGGATCACAAAGTAGAAATCAATTAGATGGCATTAGGTGTTATATATGTGTATGTATTACATGTGTATGTATATGCATACACGTGTGTGTCCTGCGTAATGATGTAAAAATAAGTCTTAAAAATAGATCACCATTTTTCATCCCTTCATGTTGTTTGTTGCCACCAAGTTCATTCCAACTCTTAGCAACCCTATATGTAGAATGGTCCCAAAGGGTTGTCAAAGAGATGACCTTTCAGAAGCAGATTGCCAAGGAGACGTCCAAGGAGCCCCTGGGTCGCCAGTGATTTGTACCACCCAGGTGCGCCTATTCAGCACATGAAAGCCATGGTGCAAGTCCAATGGGCAGCTGCTTTGAGGGGACTCCTTGCAATCAGGGACATCTTTCTCGTCTCCATATATCCACAGTCTAGTTTGATTTATGTAGGCCACAAAGGTTAAAATTAATTGGGGTCGGGTGGGGGTTGTTAGTATAAAATTCAATGTGATGGTAAAAATATGGACTCCTTTGTTTTAAATCAGACAGTTTGCTTGCTTAACAATATAGCTTACCTCCTGGTTTTAAAAGTGAGAGCCTTAACTGTGACAGAAAAAATATTTGAACTTTGAAATAAATTTATCATTTGCTATCATTTAAGGAGTAGGGTGCCCCAGCTCTAGCACAAGATGGTCCTACTATTGTTACCCACTGCTCTTGAGTCAGTTCCGATGCACACCAGGCTCTGAGACACAACAGAACTCCAAGGCTGTAATTTTTATGATAGCAGACTGCTACTCTTTCTCCAGGGGCACAGTTGGTAGACTGACCATTCAGTAAGCAGCAGAACACTTTAATCACAGTGCTTTTATTGCAGTTAGATACTGTCAAGTCAACTTCAACTCCAGAGTGGAATCAGCTCACAGTGTTTTCTAGGCAGTGGTCTTTATGAGGCCTCACTGCCATTGAAGTGGGTCAAGTGTAACTGATAGCAACCATATAGGACCCAGAACTGCCCTGGTGGCATAGTGGATTAAGTTTTGGGCTTCTCACCACAAGGTCTGCAGTTCAAAAATCACTAGCTGTTCTGAGAAAGTCTCCACTTTCCACTCCCATAAAAAGTTATAGTCTCTCCCAACATGTCGGGAAGACAAATGTGTGCATAAGCAAAAATGGTGACGAAAGCTGATGGTGCCTGGCTAACAAAAGATATAATGTCTGGGGTCTTAAAGGCTTGAAAGTAAACAAGCAGCCATCTAGCTCAGACGCAACAAAGCCCACATGGAAAAAGCACACCAGCCTATGTGATCACGAGGTGTCGAAGGGATCGCATATCAGGCATCAAAGAACTAGAAAATTATATCATTCTAAATGAGGGGGAGTACACATAGGGGACCCAAAGTCCATCAATAGGTAAAGCAACAGCTCCTTACAGAGGGGTTGTAGGGAGGAGACAAGCCAGTCAAGGCACATTGTAGCAACAATGAAATATGCAACTTTGTTCTGTTCTTATATGCTTCATCTCGCCTACTATCATGATCCTAATTCTACCTTACAAATCCAACTAGACAAGGGGATGTACACTGGAGCCAGTAACAGGGGTAATTCAGAACTGATGATCCCTTCAGGACCAGGGGTAAGAGTGATGATGGCAGGAGGGTGGAGGAAAGGGGGAAGAAAGGGGGAACCAATTGCAGGGAACTACATATGACCTCCTCTATGGGGTACAGACAACAGGGAAGTGTGTAAAGGTACACATCAGACAGTGTATGATGACAAAATAATGACAATTTGTAGATTGTTAAGGGCTCATAGGGGTGGGGAGTGAGTTGGGAGGGAGTGGAATATGGTACCGGTGGCCTAGGTGAAAGGAGGGTGTTTCGAGAATGATGATGGTAACAAATGTGCAAATGTGGTCTGCATACAATTGACATATGTATTGATCATGATGGGAGTTGTATGAGCACCCAATAAAATGATTTATATATATATTTTTAAAAGTCACATTCTCAGAAACTGTTAGGGACAGTTCTACTCTGTACTAGAGGGTTTTTTAAGTTGGAATCAACTCAATGACAGAGTTTGACTTGAAATGAGTCTTTATAGATGATCACAGGGTATTGTTCTCCCCAACTTTAGTATTACATATTCTAGTGTCAATTCGAGGATTAAGAGAGTAGGGGTGGAGTCTAAACTGTAAATCAGGGTGTGGCAAATGAGGCCTCTGTGTGGGCATGGTCTTCTCCCAAGGATTCTGAAAACTTATATATGTCCTCCTTGGAGGTGGGAGACATTCCTCTTTGCTTACTTCCTGTGAGACACTTCTATGAAGAAGATATATAGATAAATGGAGAAAGGCTGATGGAGCCAGACCTCTGGAGCAGCCACATGGAGATCCCTGCCAGTACTGAGAGGCATACAACACCACTGTATCCACAAGACTTCCCACCAACTGGCCTGTGATCTTCCTGCATTCAACATCATTGCATGTGTCTTGTTGAGTGTGGAGAGGACTTTTAGATTGGTATCAGACATATGGGCTAATATCAAACTCATGGACTTTATCTGGATGAGCGGGGATGTTTTCTCAATATTCAACTGCTCTTGTATATAAAGCTCTTTTTTATACCCATATTGAGTGTCTACGAATTTGCTTCTCTCGACTAAGACACCAACCTTGTAGTTAGCAGCCAAGTACTTCATGTGTGCATTACCAAGGTTCCTTGGAATCCACCTAAACTCATCTATTTCATATTTCTCTTAAGGATATCCCAAATACGTGCTTCAATTTACTCTTATTTACTCAATTTACTCTTATCTGCCAAAATTGTGTTTTAAAAAAATTCATTTGGCAAGAATTAGCTGACCTTGTTTCCAAATTTCAGTGAGTGACCAGAAAGTAAAATGATGGCCTGGATTGTTTTCTCACTATTGCAGCAACGAAGGTTAATTTTTTAATGTTCTTTATTTTAAATCTTTATTAATATGAATTAACATGATTCAACATTAATTGTTGCTAAAAGCTAAAGGTTAATTTTTAACTGGCCTGGAATAACTGAGTTAATAGTGAGAAACATAAGTAGAACAAAGTATCAGATTTCCAGCTTCAAATTTAAAAGTAACAATTAATGAAAAGCTGTTCTAATTGTATCTACTTTTTATGTCTACTTGGACCTAGAAGCCCAGGTGTGGTTAGGCTAGTCAAAAATCTAAACCAATAGCTGAGGGGCAGAAGCTCAGGCTTGGATTTGAGTTTGATCAGCCACTTTCCCTCCCTGGTGACACAGCCAGGCCTCCTTACATCCAAAGTAGATGTTGAATCAAGGATAGAATTAAATCCACTTTTCCATCAATTGTTACTTTTGCTTTGTTTTGTTTTTGGGGCATCACTGCCCTGTGGTGGTGGGAACAGGAGGCCTAGCCTTGCTGATGGATTTGAACCTCCAACCCAGTGGGCCGCAGTCCCACGCACAACCACTAGGCCACCGGGGCTCAGCCCAGCAATTGTTACTTTTAGCGGCATGATGGGCTAGGTTGGGCAACAAATGGGGAGGGTGGTGGCTCTAATCCAGAAATACACTGTTATTGAGCTGATTCCAACACGTAACAAGCCTGGAGCTGGAGCACACCACCTCATCTTTTTCCTGTAGCACAGCAGCCAGTGGGTTTGAACCACTGACCTTGCAGTCCCCAGTTCAAAGCTTGTTTCCTTCCCAAAAAAATAACAGTGTGGAAACCCCGTTGGGCAACTCGACTCTGTGCTAAGGGGCCACTGACTTAAAATCAACTTTACAGCATGTACAACAACAAACTCTGGGTTAAAAATAGGGCTATTTTTATCATTTTGCATGCTAGCCGCTTATACCCACTGTGGAATAAAAATTAAAATGTTGCTTCCACTTATTCCTGGCAGTTACTTTTTCTTATGTTCCACCTTACTCAATCATTTGTGCCTGGCTGCAAAGGTATGTGAGGTGGCAATCTGTAGTGTATGCCTTAAAAATAAAAGGCAGGAAGTCATTGTTCACCACATGGCCTCAAGCTCCCTACTCTGATCTCCTTCCCCGTTCCACCCCTTCACTGCTACCCTTCACACTCCAGTCCCAAATCGAATCCACGTTCCTCCAAATATGTTATGCCTTTTCACAAACTGGTCTTGGAAGGATTTTTTTCCTACACCTGAAAACCATTTTTCCCCTTTTCAAGGTCTGACACTCTCCCACTCACCCTGCAAGATGTATTCATGTTTCAAAACCCGTCTTTCCCTGGTCAGGTCCCACAACCTTCTGTCTGTTTTCCCACAGCCTGAGTCGCAATTTGATATCCTCCCTATTTGTGTCTACCATCAAGTTAATACTTCCTCAATAACAGGATGGATCTATTATTTTTGACTACATGGGATCCAGCATCCAAAGATGCCTGCTGAATGACTGATACTCTGAAGTTCAAACCCCAAGTCTACAATTTCTTAAAATCAAAAAAACCCACTGCCATTGAGTTGACTGCAAGTCAGATCACCCTATAGAATGGAATAGGACATAGGTCCCCACACTTCTTTGGTCAATTGCCCTTTTCAGAAAAAAGACTGCTCGGTGCCCCTTGGCAATGAGAACGTTTGTACTCTAGCCTGTAACCCAGGGTTCAAGTGTAGGTTATCAGATTTTGCAGCCCCTCTGAATCATTCCAGTGCTCTCCAGAGAATGGTATCACACCCTGGAGAAACACTGGAGTGGAACCACCCCACAGGGTCATATAAAAAATTTTAAAAGAAGAACTCAGAGCCATCGGGTGAGTTCCAACTCTGGGCTGTTTAAGTAAATCTTTACACATACGCAGAGACTTCTGCAGAGCAGCGAGTGGGCGCTTAACCACTGCACACAAAGGTTCTAGACATGAGCTTGGGCGGGTGAATTCATTTCTCTAAGCCTCACTTCCATCATCATTAAAAAGAGATAACTGTAAATCAGCCCATTCTAGGTTCTTGTCAGGAATATATGTTGTAATAGCATCATGATAATTACTATCAGTGAGAATCTCAAAAAGTACTAAAATTTGTGGAACAAGATATTTATATCCTCAAACTATCCACATGTAATTTGTTACTACCCAGTGAAAAACCACACACTTAGAGTGAATTCTACCTTAATGACATAATTACTAAATAAGTGTCACCAATAGTGGGAAAAAATAGATACCGGGCATGTCCCCTGGCGATTCACTGAGAGGCACTGCTGTCAATAATTGTTTAACCTGAACAAATCTAAATTAACCAAAACAACTGTCAAAAACGCTGCATAATTCTAAGTGATACAGAATGCTAAATAAGTATACATAGGGAAATAGTCTCCATCAAAGAGGTCAAAATCCTATACAAAATGAGTGGTCCAAGTGAATCTTAGGAGGGCGGGC
>PVJH01033724.1:0-21324 GCA_004026705.1 Nesogale talazaci | reverse complement strand
GCATTATATAGTGTCCTTCTTTGTCTCTTATTATGGTTTGCACTTTGAGGTCAATTTTATCTGATATTAGGATTGCTACTCCAGCTTTTTTAGAATTGCTGTTTGCTTGGTATATTTTTCTCCAGCCTTTGATTCTCAATATATTTTTTTCTGTGATCTTAAGATGTGTCTCCTGTAGGCAGCAGATTGAGGGGGTGTACTTTCTAGCCAGTCTATTAATTTCTGCCTCTTAAGACCTAGTTCAATCCATTAATATTTAGGGTTATTACATCTATCTGTGCACTCTGTTGTCATTTTATTGCTCTTGGATTGGGTGTTTTTCTATTTCCATAGGTTGTGTCAATATATGTTTGTGGTTCATTCTTGCCTTTCTTCCATTTCTGAGCCAGGGTTATCTTGGGGGCTGTTATCCCTTTCACTGTTTCTGGGTAGATTCATTCTGCGTGCTTTAGGTCATTGTTGTTGTTCTTCTCCCAGTGGGTCGGTGAGAATCTTTTGTAGGGCTGGGTTCCTTTTGGCATATTCTCTGAGATTTTCCTTGTCTGCAAAGACTCTTACTTCTCCATCAATTTTGATAGTTAATTTGGCTGGATAGAGTATTCTTGGGTTTGCATCATGTTCCTGCAATTTTCGGAATATGCTGCTCCACTCTCTCCTCTTCTTCATAGTTTCCATTGATAGGTCCGAGCAAATTCTTATCTGTTTGCCTTTATATGTGATTGCCCTTTTTTCCCTAGCTGCTCTCATAATTTTTTCTTTTTCTTCATAATTGGATAGTTTAACAACTATATGTCTTGGTGTTTTCTTCTTGGGGTTTAGTCTAGCTGGTGTTCTTTCCGCCTCCTGTATGGTTATATGGCTTTCATTCATTAATCTAGGGAAGTTTTCTTCTAAGCATTTCCTCACTATTTTGGATGTTGGTTTTCTTGATACCTCATCCTCCGGCAGACTGATAATCCTAATGTTGTTTCTTTTCATAGTATCAGCCAGGCATCTAATATTTTCTTCTGCTTCTCTCATAGACTTGTTAGATTTTTTTTCTCCCACTTATTAATTTCTACTTGTGAGTCCTCTAGGTCACTTGTCCTGTTTTCTGCCTCCTCTATTCTCTGGCCGAAATCTGAGAGCTTACTATTAGTTTGTGTTAGCTCAGTATTTAGTTCTTGGATTTCCCTTTGATGCATGGCCTTTATCTCCTGTATCAATTCTTCTTTCTTCTTTAATGCGTTGCTCAAGAGCTGCATACGTGTTAGTAACATCTTGAAGATTTCTTTCTGTGGTTGATCGATCTCCACATTTTCTATGACTATTGTTAGATCCAGCTGATCTTCTTGCATCGGATCCAGTTTCTCTTTTCTTGATACTGTGGAAGCTGCTAGCTGGTTTTTGTTTGATTTATTCATATTAGGTGGCATTTTCCTTGGTGTTTGGTGGCCCTGGTGTCTCTCTTTAGGAGGCTGGTCTTATATTATGGCTTCCCTCAGGAACTGTTTGCACGTAGGCCTTGCAGAGCTGACGGAGTGTGTTGGCTGAGCAGGGGAGTGTGTTTAGGGGGTGGTGTGGGAGTTGGGTGGTCTGTTCCTGGCTAGGGGTACTTGCCACAGATTGGTGGGAAAAAATCCTCTAGTACTCTGGTGGGGGGGAGGACCGGCTGGCTGTTTACCCAGGAGACAATGTAAAGCGGGCCTCTCTGTCGCCGGGCTTGGGGCAGGCACCCTGAACCGGCAGCATCTGTGAGGAGCACCAGCGACTGTGGGGAGTGTGGGTGTTCCTTCTGCTCCTGTTAGAAAGTGTGGCCCAGGTGGGCAGGCTTGGGTTTAGGGGATGGCTTGATCTTATCCTGAGCAGTGGTGGCGCCCTTAAGGTGCACCTGGGCGCGGGCCTCCGGGGTGGGGGAGGGACTGGCCCTCCGTTGTGCTGGGGACACAGGAGTCCCTGGGGGTGGGGAGTGAGAGGTGTGGGTCTGCGTGGAGTGTCCCCTGGGCACCTTGGGGTGGGGAGGACTGGTCAGCGATTGCGCGCGGGCGCTGATTAACTGCGGGTCCCACATCTCAGGGTCTCAGAGCGGCACCCTGGATCCCGCCGGCACAAAGAACCCGCAGCTTCTGTGCAGGCGGTGTCTGTGCCGGTGTCCGTGGGGAGCGCGGGCGTGCGGGTCGCACCTGTTCCTGGTTCAGAGGAGGCTCTGAGCTTTCCTGGAGTCACAAAACCCAATATGAGAGCCCCACCCTTCCCCGTGTCACCCCCACTCACGGATCTCCAGGAGCTCCGGGCGTGGGCTTCCTATCTGGCGGCCATCTTCCCAGAGTCCCAAATTTTAACCACTATGAAATGTTACCCCCTCCACTTCCTCTATGACTGACTTCACTAGTGTGACCCATAATCTACCTGAGGGCCATGTGCCCGATTTCTTATAGGGCAAATGGAAGGATCAGGAGAAACCTAAATTCTATCCCTATATTTGGCTCATGTCATCCTAGTTTTTGTTTCATAATAAGATGTATATTTTTAACCACATACATTTTTTTCCTCATGCTCACACTCTGATGGGAAATGAATGTTTATGTTACTGTGCATAGCATTGTTGAGAGATGCAGCAGGAAAGTTGGGGCTATTAAAAGACATGAAAAGAAAATGAGGCTGAAAAGAGTTCTATGATTCAAATATAGAATTTGACATATATTAAACCTAAATTTAAAATTCTGAGGGAAACATCAAATATTATGTTACAAGTGCCACAGGGGAATAAGTCCATGAGATTGTCAAGGTTTATTGTGTCAACCTGGCTGATAAACACATGTGGGATTAATTGAAGGACAGTTTAATTGACAGCGAAGAGATAGATGACTCAGCAAGTCTTACCCTTCTGATTTTCTTGGCCTCTTGCTCTCTGATGGTTGGGCCAGTTGCAGCTGCCTTGGCTACTTCTCTTTCTCAACAGGCAAGGCTTACTTCCTTGCAAGAATCCTGAGGAGAAGCCACATGGATCTACACGGATGCATCCCTGGGTATTGCAGAAGCCACGTGTAGACTCCTGACAGTGCTGAGATGCTTATACTTCCCCTGGATTCAAAGACTTTCTACCCATTGGTCTGTGATCATCCTGCACTCAGTGTCATGGTGCATGGTTTGTAATTTCAGGAGGACTTTCTAGATTGGTGTCGGCCATATGGATTAATGTCATACTTATGGACTTGGACTGCACTGGGCTGGTATGTTTAATGTACAATTGCCCCTTTAAAAACTCTCTTTTATACATCTATGGGTTTCTGTGGATTTGTTTCTCTAGTCTACCCAGACTAATACACATCCTAAAATTCACAGTACTGCCTGCCTCTCCCTGGCATGCCATCAAGTGGATGATAATGTCAAGCCAGCCTCCAATATGTCTCTTCTTTCAGGAATTATGAAAAGCTCAGAACACTCAGTATGCACTAAGTAATGTGCATAATTTTAAAAAATTTAGAATGTAAGAGGGCAAATGGGACTATATTCATGAGCACACATACACATATATCAAATATATACATACATCATATAAAATATGTATATACATGGATATATGTATTTGATTGTGTATACAAATGTACATATGTAGATATACATTTATGTGTAGTTGATACATACACACATATATGGGTATAGTCCCACTCTCACTCCTGAATATATATCACACATATAGCACATATATGGTATATATCACACATATATACCTGATAGAGAATATTTGTATATGTATGTTTCCCTTTGCAATGAACAAATACAGGATTGAGGTGCATTATTAAGAGAACAAGTTAGGAAAACTTCTTAGACACAACCAAATAGCTTGAAGGAACTAATCATGGGGCATAAGGAATCAGAACTATGGTCTTGGAAGATATCAAGGTCAATTGCATGGCACAGTTCACAAAGACAATGGTCTACATCCTATTTTGATGATGCTACTACTGAAATCTTAAAAGTGTATAAGCAACCATCAAAGTCACAACTGTTGGTTTCTCCTAGTCTGCAGGAAAGAAGAGCAAAGAGAGTTGAAGATGTATGGGGACGTCATGGACTAATGTACCACATAAGCATCATTCTCCATGACCCCGAGACCTGAAGACCTATATATTTCCTAGCTACCACTATCAACTGTTCTGAAAGGAATCACATTAGATGGTCTTGATAGAGTGGGAGAAAATTTTGGAATCAAATTTAAGATCATAAAGAGACTAGGTTTACTGGTCACATAGAAACTTATAGAATTCTCCAGCCTATGGTCCTTTAACTCTGGTCTGCAACAGAAATTGTCCTCCTGGCTCACTTTTTAGTCAAACAATAGACAGATCTAGAAGGGAAACAATAGCACTAGTGAGGTATGCACACCTTAGAATCATAAACCATTTGAAATAAAAAGGGAGGCAGCATTTACCCAATGATAAAGTTTGGAAGGGTTAGGAAAGAAGGAGAAATGGGAACAAAAACATAAGGTGGGTGTGGAATAAGTGAGTTTATATTGTAGGAATGTCAATCAATCACATGGAACTGAATGTAGATGAATTACTGAACGGGAACCTGATCTACCCTGTAAACCTTCACTGAATTCACAGGTTTTAAAAAACTGATTAAAAATGTACAGCTCAGAAACCCTAAGGAATATTTTGAAATAAACAAGAAGATAATGAGTTTAGAATTTTGAATTGTAAGGACCCTGGGCTTGTATATAAATCCCCAGGGTTCTCACAATCAGATTTATCCATATACAGGAGTGGGGCGTGGGGTGGTGAATCCAGCTTTCATAGGAAGTGGCAGTGAATTTAGAGGTGGCCCTAGATACACCAATAAAAAGAACAATAATCAATGCTAAATTTTCCTCAATGGCTGATTGTTTACTGCTTACGTTGATTTAATTTGCATAGTTGGGATATTGTAGTTCATTGAGAAAGAGTAACTCTAAAGTAATAGTAATTCTCCTATATATCAAATTATGGGTACAAATAGCTTTAAATAACATAGATGAAATATTTTACTTAATATTCTGGAAAAATGTATAAACATAACAATAAGTGGTGTCTTAATTATGTAATGCTGTTGTAACAAAAATAGCACAAATGGGCTGCCTTAAAAATGATTTATTTTTTCATAGGTGAGGAAATAAATATTTGAATGCAAAATGCTGGCTCTGGGAGAGGGTGTTCTCTCCCTGCTGGATTGAGAGGAAAGTCCTTACTAGAGTTCCCTTATGAAACACTAACCATTTGGCTAATGATATTTTAAGTTTACTTTCCTTAAAATTATACATGTTTATCATTGAATTAAAGCAGCCCGTCACATTTAGCTGGTGATAAATTAAATGTTATCTAAAATGGATGGTACTACTAAAAGGAACAAAATGGAAAATCAATAAACCTAAACCTGCCCCATGTCTTCAAAGCCCTCTTATAACATCAGCCATGAGGATACCTCAGCTTATGGGGAAAAAATAGAATTTAAAAAACCATGGAGACTTTTGGTAAAAGATGGTGACAAACATGTGCTACTAGTTCCCGCTACAAAAAAGAAGCCAGATGTGTAGGCAAGGAAAAACGCTGAGCCCATGTTCCCAAGAAAGGGTACTGAGTGGGCTGAACCAGCCTGCTGAGAAATCAGGGAATGGTGCCTGAAAGTGATCATCAGCAATTTTCTGCTTGCTAGAAACAGCTCTGCCCAGAGGGCTGGGCAAACTGCTCGCGATGTGTCTCCAAGCCAGCTACCAGAAGAGCGACTCTTATATTGCAGAGCCAATGAGACAGAGGTTCACACCCCTGAGACTTCACTGTGTCCGGAACAGTCTTTGCGACACACCTGGGACACACAACCATGATTGTGTCCTTCCCCTCACAAGACAGTGGAGGCAGTCTGACAAAAACGCGAGCTGGCTAGGAGCATCAAACAGCATGGAAATACATGCTGAACCAAGCAGAGCGGAAATGAAACCCTTTGTGTTCTCCATGGCTTCCTCATCAGTGCTCAAACAGTCATATACTCCAGAAAGCAGAGGCTGAGACCTCCCACATGACTCCAGCGTAGGGTTCTGGTAGAGGCTTTGATCTCCTGACTAGTCTGGAGAGAAAAGCAACTGCTTGGTTTGCGTCCCCCCCCCACCCTTTATTTTCCCTTCCTCTTTCCTTTTATTGATAAACGATCTAAGTGCAACTCAGAGGAAAAGACCCTAATATCTGTACTTCCTGACGTCTTCAGTAGTCAGGCATGGGGCAGGTTCCTGGGGAAAATAGCTGACAGATCTTTCTTTTTCTTGTGGTTCTTTTCTTCAGATATTTTGATGAACGGAGACACAGAACACAAGAAAGGCTGGATGTAATCTCTAACTTCACACAGACCCTTGTTGACCAGGAAATAAAAAAGCCAGAGTCCACCTTCAAACAAAGGTGAATACACTCCAATTATGCAAGATCTTGGTGGCACTCTGATAAGTACACATGGAGACAGCAAAAGAGAGATCAGCTGCTATTTCTGGTGTGTTGATCAAGTGTGTTTGATTCCTATTTGTCTGGTTGCTTATAAGTTTATTTCATAATTTTACACTGCTCCTTTTTAATTTGTCACACTGTTTGCTTTTTTTTACTATTCCTTTCACACATCAATTGATGGAAGAAATTGTCCCCATACAACCCAGCCACCCTCTCCATTCTAACTCTTGCATAATGATATTGTGGAGACAAATCTATCTCAGTCCACACAAGGAAGCAAGAAAAGCTGACACAAGCAAGTGATCAAAATACAGACCAAAAATCCTTCCTGACAAAGAAAAGACCTTGAAATTACTATAAAATAAACTCAGAGGAATGATGATAAAGTATTTTCAATGGATGGTATGTCAGTCTAGATGGACTAGAGAAACAAATCTAGGGAGATACTCATATGGGTACAAGAATTTTATGTCCAAGAGCAGTTGAATATTGAGAAAACATCCCAGCCCAGTCCAGATCAAGTCCACAAGTTTCATATTAGCCCATATGGTGATACCAATCTATAAAGTCCTCTTCAGATTCACAACACACATGCTATGACACCAAATGCAGGAAGACCTTAGGCCAGGTGGTGGGAAGTCTTGTGGGTCAGTTATTGTCTCTATGCATCCACTCCTGTGCTTCATAAACTGGGAAAGTCAACAGAAAAAATAAGAAATGAAAACAAAACAGCAAAAAGGGAATAAAAATGTATTTATTAAAATACAATAAAACATAAGATTGAAAAGACCACCATCAATATTTCTTTCTTTTTTTTTTTGGCATCACTGCTCTCTGGTGGTGGGAGTAGGAGGCCCAGCCCCACTGCTGGAATTGAACCTCCGTCCCAATGGGCCACAGTCCCGCGCACAACCACTACGCCACCGGGTCTCAGCCTATCAATATTTCAAAGTCCAGATTAAAACATGACACAACAGAGATGTCAACAGCAAACATAACAAGTGAATTTTTAGAGGAAAACATTCCCACCTTAATGAATACAAATCAGGCAATCAGTCAGGAAGTCAAAAGGAAAACAGATAGAATGAATCCCAAGAATTTGTCAAGCCATATAATATTTAAACTACCCAACATTGAGGAAAAGGAGAAAATGATAAGAACAGCTAGGAGGAAAAGGCAGTCACCCATAAAAGTACCCAAACAAGAATATTCTCCGACCTATCAACAGACACCATAAAGAAGTGGAGAAAAAGGAGTAGAATATTCTGGAATTTTAAAGAAAATAATGTAAACCTAAGAATACTCTACCAAGCCAAATTGTCTATCAAAATAGATGGAGAAGTAAGAGTTTTACTAGATAAGGAAAATCTTAAGAGTAACCTAGCTCTACAAAAAATTCTTAATACAGTATAAGCATAAAGACAACACTCACTCAGCACAAATAAGAGACCACCACATCAAGCGATTCCATCCAGTGGTAAACACATTAAAAATAGCCCCAAAGATACCATTGACTCAATGGTGAAAAGAAGGCAAGAATGAGCATCCCCTCCCCCCCCCACACACACACACATGCAATGCACTGATAAGAAGGAAGTTAGAAAAATACCTAACAGAAAAGGTATGAGATGACATCACAGAACCCACAGATGGAAGTAATAACTAAATTTCAAAGAACTATACTCATCCATTAAAAGACAGAAACTAGAATGTCTTAGAAAACACAACCCATCAATCTGTTGCCTACCAGAGACACATCTCAAGCTTGTGGACAAAAATACACTGAAAATTAAAATCTGGAGAAAAATTGTGATAATTACATAATCTGGTGTCAATTTGGGACTTGAGAGGATTAAGAGTGAAGGAGTGAAGTCTAGTCTGTGTTAGCCAATGAAGTCTCTGTGTGGGCATGGCCTTCTCCTGAGAATTCTGGGAAACGCTGACTTTCCTTCTTGGAGGAAGGAGACACTCTCTCTCTTTGCTCACTCCCTGAGAGACATTGCAGCTGACAAGACACATGGAGCTATGCTAGTGTCCTGAATTGGAGAAGCCACATGGACCTACCTTGATGCAATCAGACCTCTGAAGCCAGAGAAGCAACAGAGACCCCTGCCAGCACTGTGATGCTTATCATGTCACTGGATCCAAAGACTTTCTATACACCAGACAATGATCATCTTACATTTGGTGTCATTGTATGTGTTTCATGAGTCTGAAGATTTTGTAGATTGGTTTAAGACATATGGGATAATATTAAACTTAAGGGCTTGAACTGGACTGTGTTGGGATGCTTTCTTAATGTACAATTACCCTGTACAAAACACTCTCTTATACACAAATACGTGTTTATGAATTTGTTTCTTTAGTCTACCTGGAGTAACACAAAAATATACCAATCAAATAGCAATTCAAAAAAAGCCGGGCTTGCAATTCTAGTCTCTGAAAAAAATGATCTCAAGGTGCAAGCCATAACAAGAGATAAAGACTCATGGGAACAGTAGATCAAGAATCAGGGAGCATAGTAAATAGATATGTGTCTAATGAGAAACTTGCAAAATTCATCAAATGCTTCAAAAAATGAAAAAAGAAATCACAGGCTCAGCAATCACAGTAGGTGACTTTAATACACTGATCTCTGAGATAGACCACAGGGAAAGAAACTTAACAAGGAAGCTACAGAACTAAACTATACAGTTAGGCCATTTGACCTCATAGACATTTTCAGAGCACTCCACCCAAATGCAACAATATTCACATTCTTCTCAAGCCCACATGGCACACACATGAAGATAAACTACATGTTGGAGCACAGGGTGAACCTTTTTGAATTCAAGCACATAGAGATCACTCAGATTTCCCTTATGTACAATTATGCCATAAGGCTGAAAATCAGTTAAAGGACAATTAAGAAAACAAGGGAAAACAATTGGAGGATTAATAACTCTCTATTGCAAAATGAGTGGTTATTGGCCCAGACCAGAGTTGAAATGAGGAAGTTTTTAGAAACCAGTGAGAATGAGAATAAGACATATCGAAATCTTTTAAACACAGCAAAAACACCTATCAGAGGAAGTTTGATAACAATAAATGCATATATGAAAAAGGAGAGATTTATGATTGATATGCTGACAAAAACTCCATCAATTAGAGCAAGGCAACAGCAAAAGTAAATAAACAATAAAAATCAGGGCTGAGATACAGAAGAAGGAAAACAAGAAAACAATTTTAAAAATCAAAAGCTGGTTCTTCAGAAGGGTGAACAGAATCTATAGACCATTAGCAACCAAAGAAAGAAAGCCTAACCAAAAAAAGAAAGGATCAAATTTCAATAGCCAGGAGGAGGGATGAAATAGGGGATGTAACATATCCTAACAGTCTAAAGAATAAATTTCTGTTGTGGAACAAGCGAAAAATATTTGAACCTAGAGCAAATTTAGTTTGAGTCAAGCACAAGGTCAACTGATCATGTACAATATAAGCCAAGGTTTGATTAACTATAACCAAGTTTATAATAACCTCTGGTCTGGTTGTAGATCTATTGAAGTTCCTTGCTTGTGACTAGTGGAGATCTGTCAGAGGCTTAATCTGACCAGACAGTCAGCAAATGGATTTGGGGCTCCCACTGTCCTTCAAAGTCTTCTATAAGTTATGTGCTCACAATTTCACCAGATACTTTTCCCTTTGTCATATTTGGATATTGTTATTTTCAGTTTTGTATCACATGGCCTGCCATGCTCTTTCTGTGTGGACTTAGTTGATGACTGGTTTAGATGGCTGTTTATTTGAATACAATCCTTTAAAATCCCAGACACTATTCCAGTTGCTGGCTGGGCACCATCTGCTTTCTTCACCACACTCCTGTAGCACCCTAATCTTTGGTGATCATTTCATGAGTATTATAAGAAGTAGCTGTTCTTGGATTGGGGCTGGAGTGAAGTGGGAGCTCAGAATCCATCCTCTTGTTCACAAGATATGAATGGCTCTGGTTTACTTTGACAGTCATATTACAGTGAAAACAAAAAACCCACAAGAACAAAGGCAGCTACAACATAAGCATAAATAAACAAAAAGCGGAAAAACAACAACAACAACAACAACAAAGAAAAACATCATCAAGCATCCCCTTGGCATGTAAAGGTATTGCATTGATAACATCAGTGATTTTTCCAATGACATAGAATTTATGATACTGTTGATATGAGCTGTTTATGTGAGCAGAGTCCAACTTCGAGCTACTATCCCTGAGCTGTTGCTTTGTACAGAATGATTACTTATCCCATTGAGCTCTGTTTAGCCTGAGGATAAGAACTGGTGCTAGAGAAAATTTTCCTGTACTTCTTACAGACACAGTTGCTTGTCTAGCAGATTAAAATGTATCATATTCATGTAAAGGGAGTATTGATATATTAAATATATAGTGGTTCTGAGTCCTCTTTCATTGGACATCCACTAGACCAAGGGTCCCATTCAAGGTCAAATGACCACCATTTCCACAGCCTTAAGGTGGCCAACCTTTTTTTCCTCCCCCTTCAGTGTATTTCAATCCTAACCCCAAAGGTACAGGTGATATGATTCTACACATATACAACCTGAAAGGTTTATCAAGGAAGATTTTTAAATAATTGAAAGATTTGGCAGTGTGGCTTGTTATTGGATCAGTAAACAAAAATATATCAGACTCTTGTATACTAAGGAAGAGGCCTCTGAAAAAAAATCAGGAAAACATATGATTTCAAATAAGGACACAATAGATGAAATAGTTAGGAATAAACTTAACCAGAGGTACAGAAATCTTATACAAAGTAAACTACTAGCACAAAAAAACCCCAAAGCAAATCGGTATAAATGAAAGAAGGTCACATGTTAATGGATAGGAATATTTATACAATTCTGAACCAGATGCCAGCATGGTTATTTAAAGAAATGTGAAAACTAATTACAAATTTCATATAGAGGGGAAAGAGACTCAGGATAAGGAAAACACTACTTAAGAAGATGAGCAAGGAAGGAGGTCTCTGAATTCATGAGCTCAAAACCTAGATAAAACCAAAGCAGTTAATACAGCCTGTTACTGTTTGTTACAATATCAGATATGTAGACCAATGTAACAGAAATAAATGTATCCACTTACCAAGCCGAAAACCAAACTCACTACCATCCAGTTGATTCAGATCATAGTGATCCTATAGGACAGGAAGAACTGTCCTGTGAGTTTCAAACACTATAACTTTTTACCTGAGGAGTGGCTGGTAGTTTCAAACTGCTGACCTGATGGCCAGCAGCTCAACTTGTAGCCACTATGCCTCTGGGGTACCTGCCACAACTGTTGTTTGACATATCTCAGTTGGAGGAGAGAGAGAGTCTCTTTAACAAATGATGATAGCATTGAATTTCCATTTGTAGAAGAATGTAGCATGATTGATGCTTCATCCCATATATAAAAATGAACTCAGGATAGATTAAACACTTAAATGTTAATTTTGGAACTATAAAGATCATCAGTGAGAAAATATGCAAAAACCTAAATACTTTAATAGGGCATAAGTACATTGCCAAACATAACAAACCATATACACAGCACAAGACAAAATACATCACTTGGAACTTCTAAAATAAGGCACTTATGGGTATCAAAAGACCTCATCAAGAGAGTAAAAAGAGAACTCACAGACAGGGAAAAATTTTTTGGCAATGACACATCAGACAGGGGAGTAATTTATAAACAATATAGAAAACTTCAAACTTAACAAGGAAAAGACAAATAATCCAATTAAAAAACCACACAGGATATAAACAAAGTTCACCAAAGAAGATATCCAGGTGATTTACAAACACATGAAGAAAGACTCAAGATGGGGTTGAGCCCCGGTGGCATAAATGGTTGAGTGCGGGACTACGGCTTTTGGGCTTAGAGGTTCAAAATCCAATGGCAGCTCTCAGGAGCAGCGCTGGGTAACTTCCATGACTACCAGAAGGCAGTGATGCCACCCCCAAAACAAAAAACAACAAAAAAAGAAAGACTCAAGATCACTAGTCATCTAAGTGATGCAAATAAAAAAAATGAGGTATCACCTCACACTGAAATTAATAGCCAACTTAAACCAAGCAAACCAAAACAAAACAATTAATTCTAGAGTAAGGGGAAAGAGATTTTAACCCTCATACCTTGCTGGTGGGTCTTTAATCTGAACAATCACTGTGGAAAGTGGGATACCACTTCCTCAAAGAACTTGGAAAAGAGATACCTTATGACCCTGCCATAGTGTATTTTTGGCATATACCCTAAGGAACTAGGAGGTGCATTAAGAATAGCTATAGGCATGCCCATATTTAAAACAGCACTATTCACAATAGCAAGATGACTTAAATGTCCATCAGTGGAATAATTATTAAATTAATTTTGGTATAGACACAATGAAATATTACTAAATGCCAAAGATGGTGATGAAACAGTGAAATACTTCATTATTTGGATGGACTTGAGGACATTATGCTAACTGAAGTCTGTCAAACACAAAAAGTTTGACATTACTGCGTAAATGAAAGATCATTGTTAGAAAAGTATTGTATGAAAAGAAACCATTACTGTGTGTCTAAGAGATCATTGTTAGAAAATGGAGGGAAGTCAAGATAAATATTTTGCATGTTCAAAAGAAATAGACTCTCATGGTTACTACCTCAGGGGGAAGGAAAAGCGAGGGATGAAGAAGCATGAGGAGAGAATGTAAAAAGGTGGAAAATTCTACAAGAGGAAGAAGAGAAATCAACATAGGGTCAGTGTTGGCTATTGGGAGTTTTAATACATAGTCTAAGTTGTTGAATACAAAATAGATTATCTGAAATGTAAGTTCTCACCTAATTCATGACAGAAAGTTTAAATAAAACAGAAATGATATATATATATATATATATATATGTATTAAAAACCACCCCCAAAAAAGTAAGCAGTAATTTAGCTTATTTAGTTAAAAATGTCTGCCTTAAGCTTTGTGCTGGTTTAGGAGTCATCTACATGTGATCACAGTGTCACTAGAACTTGCAAGATTAGAAAGGAAGCTTAAGGTGCAATATGTTTTCATCAGTAGGAGAGGAATAACTCAGAAAAGGAGAATAAGAATGGTTACGCAAATTGAAGAATGTACTAATCAAAATCACTGAATTATATGTATGCCAATTGTTGAATTTGTGTGTCTTGCTTAATATAATCTTAATAAGAAGAACAAAAATGAATTAAATGAAAAAGGAAAAGGAAAAATGCAATTCTCTACATAATTCTGAAGCTCTCTCACAATAAATGCTAAACTGTAAATAGAGAGAAAAATATTAAGTAAATAAATTTGGTGTTAACTCTTTGCTTAACTGATCATTATGTACACTGATTTTTTTTGATAACCAGTTCAGTTTCCCAAAGACCTCCACGTACCATGTCAAATGAGCATTGAATAGGAACTACGATAATAGTCTGGTAGTATCATCCCCAGGAAAGGGTTAGATGTATTTCCTTTTGTCAAACTGAAAATTTCTCTTCTCTGTTATATCCTATTAAAAATCATGCAGGTTTTCTTCTTTATTAAGGCTTTCAAGCAATCTTCAAGGATTTCTGTGGATCTAGCTTTATCCCTTGGGCTTCTTTTTTTCTCTCCAAATTCTAATTAGTTATACACTCCCTTAAGCCAATCCTCAACTAATTTTTGTATATAGCCTCCTCTATCTAGGTTTTGAACATGTACATTTTTTGTTCTTCCTTACAAACTAATTTCTTGATTTTCTCTGCTCCACTAGCTACCCTTCAAATGACTACTTTAGGTCTTCTTTTTTTCTCTATTTTGAGAATATTTTCTAATACTTACTAATTCTTACTTCTTGTTAAATGCTAAGCCAATGGAATTTGACTTCCAAAATTCCACTTCACTGAAAGTCTTCTTAAAATTATCAATGGCGTCTTAATTTTCACACTCCAGTATATTTATTGATGCACATCTCTAAAGGTGTCTGTCTGTGCACCATTGAATCATCTTTCATTTTGGGCATTACCCTGTCATCGTTTTCTTCCATTTGTCTCATTGTTACTCTTTAGTTTCTTTTGTTGGTCACTGTTTCATAGTTCTCTTCTTAAAAAAGCTAGAAGTTTTATTAATACTTAAATTCAAACTACACACACACACACACACACACACACACACCATGGTAAAATAGAATATGCAAGTCATCCAAAATGCTATATATTATTCTTTTCCTTAACTCCTGGTTACTTGGGAAGCAATAGGAAAATAAATTGAAATAGTTTTATAGATGCCGTAAACCATAGTATCAGAGAAGGTATCAAGAATGCTAGGATTCTGGATTCTATCCTGGGAAAACAGGTCTAGGCATTAGTAGTCAGTAAAGACAGGTATGTGGAGAAGTAAGCTGTCAAACCTTGAATTTCAAAGGAAGTCAAATGATTAGATAATCAGTTTGGCATCGCAAAGCTGAGACATTTATTGATAAAGGGATTGCTCTCTTAACAGTTATTCCTGTGTAGCATAAGTAAAATCCTTTCTTGTGTAAATATTTCCCCTAAAGAAATTTGGTTAAAAGTTTCTCTTAATTCCAGAAGAATGGCTTAATTAATTCTTCTCAGTAGATTATTTGCTTAACTGGAGTGATAAGCTTTTTTATCTTCTTCATATGCAATTCTTTAGGACAATGATCCAATAAACTTTAGAATTCTTTCTGTAAAAGAGAAAACAAAACAATATGACCCCTGAATTTTGAGGAATTCATGTTCTTCATTCCAGCAAATATTCTTTTTGGCAATTCAAATAATTTTCCTGGATAAGAATTTGTGCTAGCTTCAATAGAAGATATACTAAACTTGGAATAGGGTTTTAAATTGGTTTCATGACAAAGGCTATAAATTATACGAGGTGACTCAAATTATTCATGAGAGAAAGGAAATCTTGATTTATGCTCTAGTTTTGTGTAAATTTCATTTTTGTAAAGTAAAAGAACTTTCCCCATTGGCTGACATTACAATGTAAGATACCCTTTATCTGTTTCCTCCCACCCCCACCCCCACCCCAATCTTCAATTGGCAGGGCCTTCTAGTACTTTTCTGCAAGTACTTAATGACCTAAAGGCGAACATTTAAGATACTCATAGCTATTTACAGAAATTTTGTGAGTGAATCATAGACTCATCCAGTGAATCCAAGTAAATACTGAATAACAACTATGTAGTAGGAACTTCGAATTCAGACACAACAAACTTTACCTTCCAGAGTGTCAGTGTCTTTCACAGATTCAAAATTTCTTTTGAGACTCAAATAATCCACCTCCAGATGCAAAGGTTCTGTAATATCCATGTACCGAACTTTCTTAAAAATCGAGTTACAAAGTACTATAAAATTTTTTTCATTATTTATTCAAATTCAGCCTATCTTTGCTGTCATTTTCACATGATCAATTTTTTTTGCTTTGGAATATTACTCTGAAATTCATTGTGCTTGAAGAGAAGTATGACACCATCCTCAACTTTTATTTAAAATCCCTTGTGTACATGTAAAATTTTGTGAGAAGAGAGTGCATGCATTTCACCAATTCTAAATGGGATCCGTGGCTCTAAACTGATTAAAATTATAAACCATGGCTTAATTGTCTCACTCTGGTATCCAGAGATACAGTATTCTATGAATCTATCTTTACTAAAAGGAATTTTGAAGAAAAAGAAATGAGTTGTTTTAGAAAATTCATTTCTTTTCTAGAAGCATTTATCGAGCACCTCTTATGTTCATTATTTTGTACCAGGCCTTGCAGAGTGAATGGACAATGCTGAAGAGGACAGAGTAATAAAAACAATTACCTTCCATTGTGCCATATGGGAATAGGATCTGGGTGGACAGTTGCCATGAGCAACTAATCATCTCATCAAGTACTATATAGTATTAGGGCAGAAAATCCCATTAAACATAGATAGCTGTTATGTAACAGCTTTTAAAAAATCTTGTGATGATCTGTAAATAGTTAAGTTATTGTGTTGAAATGTTTTATTGCATGGAAATCATTGCCAACAAGAGTATTTTCGATTTTCTATTCATGGTTTCCCCCTCATTATTTCTCTTGGGCTAATGAACACATTAACAGTACCCACCCTTGAATGCACTTTAGAAAAACACAAGGTATTTATTGATTCTTTATGGGTTTTTATACCTAATGAAAGCCAGTTAGAATCAACAACCTTAACAGCAATGTGTTGTATTCTCCCTGCTGCTAGAAAACAGCAGGAAAACATTTTTTAAGCAACAGAGTCATGCTGCAAGTTAGAAGTAAATGAGCACTTTCCAACAATGAGATCTGCTAAATTACTGCATTTATATCTTTTCCCTAATCCCTATTATGAAGATCACACAATGAAGAATATCTCTGTATAATGAAGACTGTTGCTAACTTGAACACGATAACACAATGCAGGGTGCCATCTGTCAGGAAAACGTTGGAACCTCTAATTTTGCAATTGTTGGGAGCCCATCATTACTTTTCTATTTATTTAAACTATATATTCAAAAACCTAATGCTTCAAGCTTCATAATAAGGCTTTGGTGATATGTTCTATAAAAACATGTCACTATACTTTTCTCTCTACTTGTCAGGCAGTGTCTTTTATAAAGGAACAAAGGAAACCTCCAATATTGAATCTAAGGCATTCGGAACTTAAAACAGATTGGCAAAAAGTCTGTTATCATTATTTATTGTGAATTCTGGAACCTGAAGTAGACATTAGGTCCTGCTATAGCAGCAGTGGAATTTGGATCTTAAAATCTTTCAACGTTGTAACATCTTGGTCTTGGTTTTTACAGACTGTGTGAGAGCTCTCACCTTGAATCCTTTTCTGGCAATCTGTGACCCCGTCGGAATGACATACAGACAGAAGCACTGTTATCTCAGAGAACTTAGAAAAATTAAAAATATTGGTTGAGTTCCAGGGAGTTTGTCATGCTGCGGCATATAGCTTGTAGCTAACAGAAACCAGAAGACGCTGATTTATCAGCTGTCTGAAGGAAATGCTCTCTAAAAGCTCAATTCAGCTCGGCCATTTGTTTTAAATATATTTTAACAACGAACAAAGCTGGAGGTCAGACGCAGTAAGGGGAGAGAACTTCCATTTTTTGGCAAACTACCTCAGAGCCAGAAGGCACATCAGCAGCCCACTCATCGCCACACAGACCTAGAGAGGAGCAGGAAGTCTCTAGACTTTTAGTCCAATATTGCTCCTGTCCGGTTGTGCTGCCTAGTTTCAGGAGCTTGCTTTTGATTTGTTTTTGAGCAGCCATCAGAATTACTTCAGAGCTCTTGGCATTTTTTCTAAAGAGCTTGAGCGGTAGCATGATTTTCTGTCACACAGACCTGGAAATTCATAATATCCATTCTGATCATTATTATTTGGCTCAAAACAGCACATTTATTCCCCTACAGTTCAAGAAGCTGGTAGCCCAAAATTCTTTTTACTGGACAGGGCTGGTTCTTTCTGGAGTTTTCCAGGGAATAATCAATTCCTTATGTTTCCCAGCTCATTCTTTAGTTCTGGCCACATCACTCCCATCTCTGCTTCCATCCTCACATCTTGCACTGCTTTTTTTCTTTCTTGCCCTACCTCGTGATTATGTTCAAGATCCACTTTGATAATTCAGGACACTTGCCCCTCATGATCCTTACATGATTCACAGTATCTTTTATCATATAATGTTACATTCACAGACGGGGACATCTTTGTGGATGAATTTCTAGTCCACTACATGTGGCAAACAATGAATAAAGATAAGCTACTCTTATCCCCAAGGCAGCCTAGAGCTTTCCTTCAGCCCTCTCACAAGCAGTGTGGAAGAGGGAGGGTTTTCTGAGTCTTCTGTTTTGACTCCCAGAAGCCCTTGAGTCTGAATGTGAGCTGTGGGTGCTGCTAGCTGGGTTCAACAAGGGCACAGGGGACTTCTGAGTGCACAGAGGAAAAGAGCAAATGAGGCTGGAATGTACAAGACTTGGTGAGGCTCCAGTGAGAACCAAGAGGGAGTTCCAAGTAAGTAGTGGCTATGGCGCTATTCTGTGGGTTTCTTGTGGATTTCTATGGAGATGTGGGCCATGCAGTGCAACCTGTTAATGTAGATGAGCTCCTAATATAAGGTGTTCAAATACAGAAAAGCTCCTCCTTGGGTAAGGGATCCATGGTGACATTTTTCATTTCCTGTGGGTCTAGCCAGTGGAACTGGGCTAGGCAGAGCTCTGGGGAGGTGATTGTGATGCAGGGTCATTTTTTGAATTTTTTATAATTTTTGGGCATCACTGCCCTCTGGTGGTTGTAGGAGCTACTCAGCCTTGATCCTGGAGAGCAGCTGCTGGATTTGAACCACCAAGTTTGTGGGCCGCAGTCCCGCACTCAACCACTTATGCCACCGGGGCTCAGCCACAGGGTCCCTTTTTTATAGAAAAATTTACCTTCCAGTGTCGAGTCTCTTCTATGAGGATGTCCAGCAGCACTTTTCTGTTGCTTCATTAACCTCCAGTCCAGATGTGAGTCCACCATCAAGAGAAGCAGAAATTCCACAAAGATGCTAGGAAGTAGAATAGGGAGCCACCGTGATTTTCTTCCCCAGTCAATTTAACATTGGTCCTAAGGTCAGTTCTGCTTTCTTCAATTCCACAGCAGTCAATATCTTTTTCATTTTCCCTGAGCTTCTTCAAGGCCACAATGGTTTTGAAGTATATCTGCTTGTCCCTTCATCTCCTGTTATGTTCCAGTGCTTCTAACAAGGATTTTGCAGTTCTCCCAAATAGCTCCTAGATATCACCCTGAGATAGGACTTTTATCTTAGGTGTGAATTACACTGCATATCCAGTGAGCCTCCTTATAGGTCTAAGACTGCTTGGACTATGGAGGATGGAGCAGACTGAAAAACACAAATCTATGTACCTGACAACTTTCATCCTCACAAGAGGGCCACAGTGTCCTGGGGTAGGACTAACTTTCAAATCCAAGGGCTAGTTGAGTGGAATAACCATCAAGGAAGGAAGATACCTCCACAAGGATCTTTTGTTCTTCAAGATTCCACTCTCTATCCACTTAAAATCTCAGCTGTCATTGACGCTCATCAGATTTATAGTTCCTTTATAAGACTGAGTAGAGCTTCTTCTTCTTCTTCTTTTTGAGTTTCTGTGACTATAAATTTTATATAGCAAACTGCCTTATTTCTCTTGTAGAGTGACTTCCGGGTTTGAACCACAGACCCTTTCATTAGCAGCCCACAGCAGAACACACTACACCACCAGAACTCTGTGTATTCTCTGAGTCACTGGGGACCCTACATACAAATAGGGAAGGAAATAAAAATATTGACACCAAGCAATTGCTGATTTCTATACTCACATGCTCTCTGATGTAGGGTCAATATAATCTTTATAAGTTAAGTGGTGTTGTTTGGCAAGCACCTTTGTGTTTTGCTACTCTTATGTGGTTAGATTTTACTAAACCTATAATAACCACACCTGACAGAACAGAACTCTCTTGACCATTTGATATGTATGTCAATTATGTCCTCTGCCTCACATTAAATTGATAACTTTTCTTCTGCTTTCCATCTGCTCCTGCCAAGATTTAACATTTCATAAGCTCAAAAAGTCAGTTCCACTCTGCGCTTTGTGTTGCTACAGGAATTGACTCCAGTGCAGTGACTGGATTCTATTTTCCTTTCCTCATGCTTTCTTTCCAGTATAGTATATAGAAATGGCTCAATAAAAGTGAGATTAAAGAATAATTCAAGATACCATTTTTTGTTTCTAAATCCTTTTATTGGTGGCTTAAGTCCATTTTATGTCAAGTGCATCTGTGCATCTGCCGTCCTCATCATTCTCATAACATTTGCTTTCGCTCAGGTAGATTTTGACATTGGTAGCACCATTGATGGTGGGGGAAATTTTGGAGTAAATCATCAATGCCTAGAGATTCTTTCTTGGCTACATGGGTATTTATTTCCCTATAGCTCAGGTAACTTTTCCCATTGTGTTACCTCTTGTGATTTTACTTTCCTCATCTCTGAAATAGAGACGACTTGTACAAGTAACAGGACATTTCACTGATTATTGTCAACAATTCTGAGCTTCAAATTGCAAGATGTGAAACATTCAAGTATGGTGTTGTTAGGTGCCAGAACCTTCCCAGCTCATAAGACCCCAAGTCTGACAGGAGCACGGCCCTATCCAGCACTATCATCACCATATTTCCCATGAATGAGGCCATAATTGCAGTTAGTATTTCAGTCCATTTCATTTTTTCTTCTTAAAAATCATTTTATTGGGGACTCATACAGCTCTAATCATAATGTATACATACATACATACATACGTTGTGTCAGTAGTTACATCTTTTCTGGGGTGGGGTGAGGTTCTCTTTTTTCTTGATTTGGGAGAATTAAGCCAGTTTTATAGGGCAAGCTAGCTTAGGCAATTACCATATCATGATCTTCAAAATAAACAAGTGAATGACAGCACAGCTGCAAGTCAGGCTTCAGAGGCCAGGGCTGTTTACAATTACAAAGGCGACAAACTACAAACCCCAGGAAGCAAACTGCAACAGAGTTCAGGCATATCCGGCCTGTAGCCAGGTCAAGCATGTCCGGGCTGGATGGCTCCTGACAGGTCACCCTTTTTTATTTTTTCAAGTAATATCCTCCCGGGAACTCTGCCTGTCTTAGGTTGCCAAGACACACACTCAGTCCTTACCCGTCATCAGTCAATGGCCTTCTAATGTCACCATGGCTTGTCTTAGGTTGGTAAAGAGTGCTCCTGATCTTACCCGTCATTGGCTGTCAAGTTCAGCTCACGGAGGCAGAGGGTCTTATCACATA
>PVJH01033723.1:0-21359 GCA_004026705.1 Nesogale talazaci | reverse complement strand
AGAGCAAGCACAAGAGCGATAGTCTTGGAAACCCACAGGGCCCGTTCTTGGCCGCAAGGTTGCCGTGAGTCAAAACGGACTGAGTGGAAGTGGGTTTGGCTTTTGGTTTTTGTATCTCAGCGGACCTTCGGGCCCCTTTATGACCTCATGCGAATGGGCTCCCTTGCCCCGATAACATGGCTTTGTCCTAGATGAGTCTTAATAAATGCCTGCTTTAAATGAGAGTTTAGATTTGGGGTCTCTTTTGTGCCTTAAAATTAAAAATACCCCCCCCCCCCCCGCCATGTCCAAAAAACAACAACTCACTGCCCTCCCATGGATACCAACTCTTAGTGACCGTATCGGGCACCATACAAGTGCTCCTGTGATTTTCCAAGAGTCGAAAGCCCTGTCTTTCTCCCCTGGAGCAGCAGAGGGCCTTGAACTACTGACCTTGAGGATCACAGCTCAATGAGCAGCTACGCGCTCTGCCACGAGGGCTCCTGGACTCTAGCAGAGGGTCGCTGTAAACCGGCACAGACTGAGCTTCCCGGGTAACTGCGCTCCTGCTAAGAAAGAGGCATCAACAGCCCAAGGCCAGCTGCCACCAGGCCGAGGTCAGACACACGCCCTCGCTTCGCCCTTTTCAGCAACCAACTCTGCCACCAGTCGTTCTTCCCGCGGCACTCTGGGTTTCTCTGCTGGGTTTTCCTCCTCCGTGGCAAGTTCCACACAGAACCCCTGACCATGCCCACAGCTACGGGGTGTATTAGGGACGTTGTCAGGTGCCAGTCGTGTAGGCCCCGACCCAGAGTGGCCCCGTGTACTACAGAACGAAGCGCTCTCCAGTCAGGTGCGTCTACACTTGAGCTTATTGCTACAGGGAAGTTTCGGGTCAAAATTCAGGAGCAGGGATGATTCACGATCAAGACGGCCCCTTCTTTTTAAGACATTTTATTGGGGGCTCATACAGCTCTTGCCAACAATGGGTCCCTCCGCTGTCATTATCCTTTGCTTTCTTTCTTTTTTTTTGGCATCACTGCCCTCAGGTGGTGGGAGTAGGAGGCCCAGCCTTTGCTCCGTGGAGCTGGAATGGAACCTCCATCCCCGTGGGCCACAGTCCCGCGCACAACCACTACACCACCGGGCGCAGCCCCTGCCATCGTCCTTTTCAAAGCATTTTCTTTCTACTGGAGTCCTTGATATCAACTCCTCTTTTTTTTCCCCTCCTGCCCCCGCCCTCCCACCCTCAGGAACCCGTGATAAATGATTATTTTCCTATCTCACAACGCGGGGCAGCCCCTTCTCAAGTGTGTGCACGAACAGTCTTCTCGCGGGTCTTCAGCCTTTTGCACAAATGCCTTACAACTGTGTAGCTCCACCGATCGGGGCGGGGGTCACCCTTCTCTGCCAGGAAGCCCCCTGTCCCCTGCAGGCTCCCCGTCCTCTGGACCCTAGATTGACACCCCCACGGTAACCACCTTGCTCCGTGGGCGGAGGACCTCCCTTGGGGTTGCCTGGCTGTGGCTGTGCTTTTTCTGGCCCTGCTTCTCACCATCTCGCCCTGTCTCCAGTGTTGTTCTCTTTCTCTGTCTCTTGGGTCTAGAGCAGCGGTTCTCAACCTGTGAGTCGAGACCCCTTTGGTGGTGGTGGTGGTGGGGGGTGGGGGTTGAATGACCCTTTGACAGGGGTCGCCCAAGACCATTGGAAAACACCTAAATACTTCACAGTATCTCATTGCATATCGTTCTGGGATCAATCAGTATCGCGTATGTTCAATGTGTAACAAAGAAACCATATCCTGCATATCAGATATGTACATTATGATGCGTAACAGTAGCAATGATGAAGTAGCAACGAAAACAACATCCGGGTTGGGCAGGGTCACCATGACACGAGGATCTCGGCAGGAGGAAGGTGGGGAACCACTGGTCTGGAGGGTTCTGAGCGCAGGGACCCTGGGTTCCACCTCTTCTTGTGAGTGGTGGCGGGAGCCCTCTCTTCCGCCTCTGGGATGGTCCATGCTCACCTTGGAGAGCTGGCACAGCTAACCAACTAACCAACCCCACCGTCAGGGTGCGCCTCAATTGCAGACGCCTCATTTGCATCACGCCACCACCCCCCACCCCCCGCCGAGTGCCACGCACCTGATTTCCATCCGCAGCCAGCTGTCTGATCCCCTGGAGGTCCCACGCACCCCAGCTGTGCAGGTCCAGGCAGTCCTTCGGTGTGCATGACAAGACCCCAGCCAAAGAGGCGGGGTGAAATCAGCTTAGCTGGCCTCTGCGCATTCCCACAGCCCCTGCAGTCCCTTCCCTGGCCGCTTCAGCCGACAGACAGCAGATGGAGGTAGAGCACTGGTTGTTGAGAGTACACGGCCAAACTGGTTTGCATGTAGAGACCTCCTGAGGGATAACACCAGTAGCAGATGGGGTCGCCACCTGTGGGGGATGCCGGCTTGCTCTGACCTCTGCAGGAGCGAGGGATGGTTTGCAGGACAGGTGGGGAGGGAGTGTGTGATGGCTTCTGGCTACAGCCACGAGGTGAGGTGAGGTGGTCTTCTGACGTGTATTTTCAACCCGCCTCCTTGCTGAAAGGGCTGCAGACCTGTTCTCCTAATCCCTGTCTCCAGTGTCCCGGCTTGACATGTTGCTGGGCTCGTGGGTGGAGAGGAGCCCAGGTGGCATCTTGGTGGCCCATCGGCTGAGCAGGGAAGCTGGACATTGCATCCGGAAGACCGATGAGGAACTGACACGTGTGAATTATGGGAAAGATGGGAAGGGCCATGGACTGCTTCCGGGACGGGACAAACCAGCATTTCTTGAAAGCAGTACGGCCCGGGGTGCTCCTTACCTGCAAAGAAGGCAATACTTCATCTTCACACTTTGGACATGTCAGGAGAGACCCGTCGCTGGAGAAGGACATCGTGTTTGGTATGGTGGAAGGGCGGCAAAAAAGAGGAAGGCCATCGACGAGACAGAGGGATCCCATGGAGTGACCTCGGACGGCAACAGGACCGGGCAGGGTTTCCTTCTGTCGTCGCTGTGGTTGGAAGCTCAGTGACTTCCAACAGCAGCCATAGCCACAGCCAGTCCTGAAGGAGCCCGGCGAAGGAGTGAGGTGCATGCTAGGCTGCTTACCATCAGCAGTTCAAGTCCACCGGCCATTCATGGGAGACTGCGCTCCCCTACAGATGGACAGCCTCGGAGCCCCAGGGGCGGTTCTGTTCATCCTGACAGGTTTGCTGTGAGTCAACATCGACTCCGTGGCAGTGGGTTTGAGAGTTTGGGTCATCCCTGAAGGAGCCTTGGTGGCACAGTGGGTTACTAGATAGGGTACCAACCTGAAGGTCAATAGTCTGAGCCTTCTAGCTGCTCCTTGGGGCAAAGAGGAGGCTGTGTGCCCTGTAAATATAGACAGCCCGGGGGACCACAGGCACATTCTACTCTGCCCTGTAGGGGCAATGTGAATTGGGATGAACTTGGCAGTGAACTAGATAGATGATAGATAGATTAGATAGAATAGAATAAGAGATAGATAGATGATTGATTGATAGATAGATAGATAGATAGATAGATAGATAGATAGATAGATAGATATAGCAATCGACGAAGCAGGTCAGCCCTGGGTGGGATAATCTTGTCCTCAGGGAATTCACTGAGGGGTGCATGCTTTCACTGGGAAATGGGGTCTCCAGGCTGCATGGTCATAAGTCAGCCCCTAGACATCAAGTAGCCAGGTGGTCAGAGGACCCCAGACCAATCCTGTAAAGTTTTCTAATAGGCAGCTTTAATGCCTGTTCCCCAGTCATGATCCCCACCCCCAGCCCCACCTGTGTCTCGCCCATGACACTGAGGAGTCAGTGTCCCGATCGATGGTCTTGGCCACGGGACAGTGCCCTTCATTAACCAGGGAGTTGAGGGAGTAACCAGGTCCTCCTGGCCCCCCTGGTAGCCTCATGCTGATGGACTCTCTTCTGCACATGGTATCTTGTCTGCAGATTTCACAAGCAAGGCCTTTATAAAGTCTACTTGAGTCGGGGGGTGGTGGTCTTTCAACGTCACCCCCAGCCCCATCTGAATGGATCTTAACTGGCCCGAAGCCCTCGGCAGCGGTGGGAGGGGCCTGAGCCTTCTCAGTGGAGTGACGCCCAGGAAGTGCAGGCGCAGCCGGGACCGCAGGATCTATTTTGGAGACACTGAGTAAGGAGGGACAAGTGGGCTGTCCAAATCCAGCCTGCCGAGGTGTGCGCGGCCCACATAGTGCTGAAAATAACGTGGATGGGCTGCCAGCACCGAAAGGCAGGGGTGTCCTGTTTTTTGTGGAGAATGGTGAGGTTTTCGACAAGGAACTGGCAGGCCAGCCTTGCAGCACGTGCTGGGTCTGCTCTCCTGACAATTGACAGGAGGAATCATGCCGCCCCCGTCACCCCCAGTCCCTGCCAGTGCCGCCCGTGGGTGCTGTCAAGATGTTTGATTGGCGGTTGCCACTTTGGCAGGTGAAATGGATTTCTTCCCTCGGGGATACCCGAAGGCATACTACTGTGGGAGCAGGCCGGGGTGGACATCGTTCGGACTGGCCCCCTGGAAGGTCAGGTCCCTGGGTGAGCTGGGGACAGGGTGGTGAGAGGGACAGGCATGCCTCCTTGTTCACTGGAGAGATGGAAGGGGAGCATGGCAATGAAGAAGATGACTGGGAGGCTAGTCTAGCTAGTCTTCATGCGGGGGAATCGGCCACCTTCCTTCTCACAGGCTGGCCATGTCTGCAAAGGTCATGGCGTGTTTTGAGTTGTCACACTGAGTCAGGGACTGTGGGTTGAACCGCCGCATCTTCAAGAGTGTATGTTGACGTCTCAACAACCCCCTCCCTCCATGGAACATGGCCTTGTTTGATGTTCTCACTGCCACGACACCGATGCGGCCCACAGGTCCTGGCAGAACTGCCCCTGCCAGTTTCTGTGGCCGTCATGTACTTGATGTCAATTTCATGACTGGTTGTGTAGGGGTGGAGTCTAGTCTGTTAATCTGGAGATAGCCAGTGAGGCCTCTGGGTGGGCATGGCTTTCTCCTGAGAATTCTGGGAAGTCTCATGGAATTTTCCAATTGGAGAAGAGAGACTCGACTGAGTCTCTGAGACGATGGACTACTGTCAAGATGATGTGACAGCATGCTGATCGATCCTGATTCCTGGAGAATGGAGGAGCCAGAGAAGAGGCCACATGGGCTTGCCCTGATGGAACCAGACCTCTGGGACTGGAGAAGCCACATGGAGACTACTGCCCATGCTGAGATGCTCGAGAGACCCCTGCAAGCACTAAGATGCTTCTACTGCCCTGAACACACAAGACTCTGCACCCTCTGGCCTGTGATTGTCCTGGTGTCATTGCACAGGCTTTGTAAATTGGAAGGAGACTTTATAGACTGGTATCGGACATATGGGCTAATATCAGACTTATGACTTTGGACTCGACTGGGTTGGGATGCTTTCTCAATGTTCCATCCCTTTTGTATAGAAACCTCTCCCTTATATCCATATGCGTGTCTATGAATTTGTTTCTCTGGTTTACCTAGACTCTCATGCTTTCCAAGAGTGAAGCTCTTTAGCCTGGTCTTTCTCCCCTCAGAGTGGCGAGCGGCCTCAAACCACTGACCTTGAGATCAGCAGCCCATTGACTTGCCACTGCACCCACCAGGACTCCTTGTTTGTAGACAGGGTCTTTGGAAATGCCATCAGTGAGGCTGACTCAGGGCCACCATAAAAGCCACACTAACTGCCACCAGATTCCAAACCTGTCTGTCGAGGGCTTGGGATGCCGTGAATCTTCGTGGGAACAAAAAGACTCATTTTTCTCATTCGAAACAGTCCGTGGGTTTGAACAGCTAACCTTGCCGAGGTTGCCTAACCCACAGAGTCACCGGGAGTCCATGAAGCCAGCCTAAAAGAGGCCAAAGCCATGTCCCTAGCCACAGAACCCGTTTCCACTCACTGTGATGCAACAGGACCCAGGACAAGTGGGGTTTCCTTCAGGGCCACTCCGTGGGCGCAGGGCACCATCTAGTCCCTCTGGCCTCAGGGTGGTGAAGACTACAGATGTTCTAATGGACCTCCGTCCATTGAGTCCAATGGTTTCCAGGCATCTTTGGGGTTTGCTTGTCTGTTTCACTTTCTTCCAGATGGGGAGAGGCCATTGGTTGCATCTTGTCTACCTCCTCCACCCCCAGGGCCTCACTCCTTCAAGGAGTTTGATTGCAGCTAAGAAGCTTCCATAGCTCTGTCCCCTGTAAGTTTCACCACCACGGTGGATATATGTGCAGCAGAGATAAATACACACATGCAGATGTCCTCTGTCAAGGGCTCTGCATATCTGTGAGGATATGCCCCACTCTGCTTCCCACGCCTTCTCGGCCCACGTGTGTGTCGAAGCATCTGCTTGTCAATCACCATGGCTGTGGGATGGCACAGCCATCGGCGTGGCCTGTGGGCGGTTCTCGTCTGTCCTACGGGGCTGCTCTGAGTCGTGGCTGGGAACCAACTCCGTGCCATGGCCTTATTTGGTGGTGGTGGTTGTTGTTATTTGTTTTAATTTTAACTCCTCGCACTTAGAGCCTTGAGGGTGCAGTGGTTATGGCACAGGGTGTCTAAGACAAAGAAGAGCCGCTGGTACCCCCCTGGCCACTCCCGGGGAGAGCCAGGTGGTGATCTGCTTCCGTGAAGCTCTTTAACTCCGGGCAGTTCTGCACGGTCCGATGGGGGTCCCCATGAATAGGAATAGATTTGATAGCAGTGGGCTGGGGGTGTGGTCGAACCCCTTAGAGAAGGCCTCCGGGTGGCACTGACAGACACGCACTGACTGCTAGCTGACAGGTGGGTGGTTTAGACCCAGGCTGCTGAGAGCTGGCAGTCTTGAAGCCCCGATGGGTTCTGGACTGACGGGACACCTCCCCCCGCCCCCCAGTTGGCATTGCCTCCTGGCAGCGCCCCCACAACCTCCATTGAGTTGGTTCTGACTCACACGGCCCTTGTGTGCCGTCGAGAGAACCCTGCCCAGCCTGCGCTGCTTCCCCAAGATGCTTATGTCCCAGCCTCGTGCTGGAGTCGCCATGTCAGCCCATGGCGGCGAGGGCCTTCCTCTTGTCCCGCTGTACCCTCCTTCTCCATGCAGGATGCCCTTCTTCAGGGACGGTGCGCTCCTGACAGCACGTTCAAAGAAGGCGAGACAAAGCCTCACCAGCCTTGTCTCTGGGTTGTGGGGGGGATACTCTGGCCGCACTTCTTGTTAGACAGGTGGGCTTGTCCTTTGAGCGGTCCACGGTACATCCACATTCTTCTCCAGCACCTCCATTCAAACACACCCATTCTTATGCGGGCGGGATTCCTTAGTCAGTGGCCAACTTTCACACGCTGACGGGAAATCTCATGGCTTGGGTCAGGCTCATCTGAGTCCTCCAAGTAGTAGTCCCTGCTCTTCAACGCGTCATTCGATCTCAGGATCTGGGCCCAACAGAAAGACACGTGCCCAGGTCGTACATGTCACGTCAGGAATCGTACAGGCTGAATCAGCCCTCTGTCGTTCATGCACCGTCCTCTGCCTTTCCAGCTGTAGGTCTCTGTGCCAGCTCCCCGAGGAGGTGCCAGTTCTGGGATGCCAGGAGGCTGTGATGTCCCTGGACTTCCTTCCATCCCAGCCTGAGAACACAGCTGGCCTCAGTTTGAGCCAGTACCCCTGCTGCTAAGTGGATCTCCCTCGCAGTGTTGGCCAGCTCTCCCATAATGCATCTCTCCATGGTCAGACTCTCCCACTGTGCGGGGTCACCTCCTTCCACCTGTCAGGTCTGTCATTGCTGTTTGCTGACACTGAGTTGGGTCCTGGCCCACGGCGACCCCACCCACCCGGGCACCAGATGCTTCCCAGTCCTTCCCAGTCGCTATGTGTGTGCCTCGCATCTTTGTGATCTACTGACTGATCTTCAGAAGTGAATTGCCAGGCCTTTCTTCCTGGTCTCTCTTAGTCTGGAAGCTCTGGTGGAAGCTCTTCTGAACCCTAACACCTCTCAGCCCCTACAGACAGGTGGGGGTGTGTGTGTGTGGGCGCATCAGGCATGCTTGGCTAGGAATTGAAGCCGGGTGTCTCTCACTGTAGGTGAGGATGCTGCCACTGAGCCTCCCAAGGAAAATGGGGGAGAAGAAGCCAGTCCCCACTCTGCCCTGCCTGCTGTGTGTCCTGAGCCACAGCCTGTCAGGTGAGGGATGGCCAGGTTTCTTGACTGACCATACAGGGCCAGACAGAGAAGGTTCCAGAGGTTGGAACAATTGACCACTGGCCTTGCTCTGTGGTTGTGCCAGCGCCTGCTCCTGGGAGTTGAGGGTGGGCAAAAGCCCCAGAGAATGAGTGAGCCCCTAGACTGGCCCTCTTCTCCAAAGCAAGTTGGGACAGACAAGGGGATGACTGACAGAACCAGGAAGGTCCCGGCTGCCCTGGGAAATGGGGGAGGGGCATTGTTTGAATGGGGGTGTGCTCAGAGGGGTATCAGTAAACACCAGGGTTTGAGTCCCCAAACCGCTTTTTCTAGTCTCTCTACTGGCCTCCCTGGTCCACAGGACATCTGCCGGGAAGGGCAGAAGCTGAGTCTTTGGGGGAAAGCATCAGAGCGAGCCAGTGTTCTGGGGTGCAGCACCCTCCCCACTCCTTCCCCATGGTACATCCCCCCATTCCCATGCCAGTCTACCTACCCCCTCCTGCCATCTAAGCCTTATCCCCATGCAAGTGTCCCTCCCTGTGCGTGGCCTGTCCATCCGTTGACAGAGAGGCGTGGCTGTAAGGGGGGGAGGTGGAGGTGAGTTCAGCTTCTGGCTGGGGGTGATGGAAGGTCACCGTTTGGGGGTCCCACCAGCAAGCCTGGCCCCTTTACTGAGGTTGAGTTTTGTTGCATATCGCACCCCCTCTCTCCAGCATCTCCCCTAGCGACTTTATTCAGAGACGCCAGCCGTGGCCTCCAGACACCATCTTGTTCATAGACTCCCGCGCTGATCTGGCCTGCCTCCCCTTTTTGGGGAAAGAAGCATCACACTGGTCTTGAAAGACGTCTGTGCTAGCATCCGTAATTCAGGAAAGAGTGCAAACCTCTGCTTTTGCAGCAGCCTGAGTGAGTGGAGGGTGTGTGTTGGGATGCCAGCCAGGCAGGAGTTGGCAGTTTGAAACCGCCACCCGCTGCTCAGGAGAGATGAGACCATGCACTCCTGCCAAGCGTCACCATCTCAGAAGCCCACAAGGCTGTGTGCCTCGTCCTGTAAAGTCACCCCGGGGAGCACCGTGAGTCTGAGCTGCGCTTGCTGCCCACCCGCTGGGTCCTTGCACACCTCTTTGCTGCCTCGTAGAGACCCCAAAGGGACAGGGTGGACCCGCCCTTGTGGGTGTCCGAGACGGCAGGTCTTTATGGAAACAGAGAGCCTGTCTTCCCCCAAGGCGCCGGTGGTTTCACATGGCTGGCCTTGGGGCTCATGGGCCGCACACGCGTACCCACCATGCCGTTGACAAATACTGGTCTAGTTCTTGGTTCTCTGTACTCTGGGGGCTTAGCATGTAGCACCCCCTGCCCCCCTGACTGCAGGTCTTGTTTTCGGTCACCTCTCTTTTCCCCTCTTTTTATTCGTTTTATTGGGAGCGCCATCAGAGATGATAACAATCCATAATTCAATGAGATCAAGCCTCGTTGTGCAATCTCTGCCACCCTAAGTTCTATAACATCTTCTTTCTTCTTGAAGTCTTTGATACCAGCCCCCCTATCCTCGCCCTCCTCCACCCTCATCCCCAGGAACCCTTATTATATTACATATTTTATTACATATATATTTGCCACATCTTATACCATCCAATGTAACCATTCACCTGCACTTCTGTTATTCGTTTCCCTTAAGTGGGGTTATACAACCACCATTGCTATCGGTCCCTCTGTACTCCCCCTTCCCACACCCTCAAGGAAACATTACTCCTGTTACTATTTCTGAAAGGTTATCCATCTTGGTTTCCATGCATCAAAGGAACTTAATTACTTATTTTTCAGACCATAAGATGCACCCGACCCTAAGACAATCCAGTTTTTAGAGCAGGAAAACAAGAAAAAAATATTTTGAACCAAATAGTACCAGTATACTAAAATGTTCTCTGGTACTCAAAAGTGGGGGTGGGAGGTGGGAAACACATCTATGGTCCGAAAAATATGGTATACTAAGAGCACACGTGCAATTTTAGGTTAATGAGGTAAAACAAAGACATGATAGTAAGGGGAGATAATATTAAAGAACTGGAGCTTAGGTACGTGTTTCATCAGTGCTGGACTGCACCCTGGATATGTCATCCCTTCCGTGTGGCCCTTCTGTCAGGGACCGTCCAATTATCGTACAGGTGGGTGCTGGCTCTCCACTTTGTTCACGCGCCTTCACATCAATGTGGTTGCTTAGTTTTGAGCTTCGGCTACATAATCCCTTTGATGCCTCGTGATCGCACAGGCCGGTGTGCTTCTTCCGTGTGGGCTTTGATGTTTCCCTGACAGATGGCTGCTTTTTTACTTGCAAGCTATTAAGACCCCAGGCGCTATAGCTTTGATAGCTGGGCACCATCAGCTTTCTTCACAACATTTGCTTATGCACCCATTTGTCTTCAGCGATCATGTTGGAAAGGTATCATACGTTGCCACATTGTGAGAACAGACAGCTCTTGTACTGAGGTAAGATTTAAGTAGAAGCTCAAAGTCCATCTGCTTTCTTGTTGTGTACACACACACACACACACAGAGGCAGACATCTGTATTTATATATTTGCACATGTAGGTATCTATGTATGTTTACATACCTCACATCTATTTCAAAGTCCCCAGGGTGTGTGTGTGTGTGTGTGTGTGTGTGTGTGTGTGCTTTGATATTCCAACATGGTCTTCATATTCCCATGGGTTCTTCCCTGTGATTATCACATGTACTGGCTAACATGGATGGCCACCTCCAAAGGACACGTCTTCCTCCTCATAGCACGCTTGATAGGAAGCCGGGCTCTCATTCCTGGCCCTGGGCTCTCAGCCTCTCAGACTGCCAATCACACTGTTAAGCTCTGTGCCCTCTGCTCTTCCCCGCCCCCCGAGTCAACATATAGTATTTAATAGTTTTATTAGAACTTCATCTATGTGCCATGCAAACCAATAATTCAACAGAGCATGTGGTATTTTGAGCAATGGATTTCAGGACAACTGGATCTTATTTTATTTCTGTTGTTTTCTTCTAACGCAACGGTTCACAACCTGGGCATCATCCGATTCATACCAGTAGCAAAATGACAGTGAGGAAGTAGCAACGAAAATAATTGTATGGTTGGGGGTTCCCACACCATGAGAACTGTATGAAAGGGTCACGGCAAAGGAAGGTTGAGAACCACTGTTCTGAGGGCTTATTGAGGTCTGATTCACGTATAAGATAATTTACTGGTTTCAAATTATAATTCAATGCTTTAATTTTTTTCTCTCTCTCTCTTTAAATCATCTCGGTTTGTGCCACATCCCCACATTCTAATTTTAGAACATTCTCCTCCAGCCGGAAAGAAGCCCCATGCCCAACCACAGCCGCTCCCCCTTTCCCACCCTCGTCCTGACGTGCCCACGAGCCCTCTCTCCCCCTTATACTGTCCCTGCCCTGGAGCGCACGTCCCAGACCAGACAGGGGTGGCCTCCTCAGCATGGCCTTCTCAACATACAGTCTGCTACGTTCATCCTGTGTCCCTTGTTCTCTACCCTTGAATGTGTGTTCTGAAACTACAACTGCTGTAGCATGCACACCTGCTCGTGCCCTGGTAGACCTGGGCCCCCAGGGCCCCCAGAAGTGCCTTAGTGTGGAACTGAACCTCCAACCTTCCTGCCTGTGAGTGGCCAGGCGCATCGTGGCAGGAGTCCCTGCTTCGAATGGCCCTTCCACCTGCATGGGCCGTCACCTGCTGTGGAGCTAGACCGAGTTTGGGCCAAGGCATGGCTATCCCTGCCTCTGGAGATGTCACCTGCCCCGGCCCCTGTGGGGGAGGGAGTGAGGGTAGGGGAGGCTTGCATCTGGCTCCAGCCCTGCTCACTTGGTGGCCGCCATAGTCCTGGCTCAGATCCTGGGTGAGTGGGCCCTGGGGAGGGGCGGAGGCAGCAGGAGGGGTGGTTTCTTGGGTACTACCCATGGAAGGAGCCCTCCAAATGGTTAATGATGACTCACGCCTGTCTGAGTCTATGGGGAGACGCTGCTTCCTGGTGCGACAGAGAACGGGCCCCAGGAACCTGCTCCCCACCGGCAGCCGGAACCACAGCACCTCAGGCTGACCTGGGACTGGGCCCTCGGGAGCCCCGGGGGGCTGTCAGCGTCTCTGGGGGAGGGTCCCCATCACGAACTGCCTCCGTCTCGTCTGTGGGCCGCCGAGCTCCTGTCTTCCCCGCTTCCGTCTTGAGTGGGTGGGAGCCGGCTCTGCTGCTGGTGGAGGAGTCTGCAGAGCTGCGCTGACGGCCGGGCGGTGTGCTTCTTTCTCTCCCAGCCCCGGAGGAGAAGGACGTGATTCGAGGGCAGTATGGGAATGTCACGGACGCCTATGGCTGCCTGGGCCAGCTCACGCTGAAGACCGGTAAGTGCTCTTTCCCCGGGCTGGGGGTGTCTGGCTGGGGGCTGCGGGGTTCAGGTCCGGCTGCAGCATCTGTTCCGGCGTTCCTCCGTCTTCTCCCCCGCCCCTGCTTCTCTGAGCCTCACCTGTCTGCGCAGGTGGAAGGGGGAGCTCCTCAGGCTGCCCACCAGATCCGGTCTGTGGGGGTGGGGGGTCTCTCCGGGAGTGCTTTGTGGTGTGTGTGGGGCCGCTGTGGGGCTGGAGGCCAGGGGTGGGGGCTGTGGAGCCCCTGGTCTCACTTCATCCATGTGTTTGACTGGCAAACTCCTTTCCACCTGCCTCTAAGGCGTCACATCGTGCTCACACGCTCTGGTTTGCTTTGGGAGGAAAAAGAAGCGTGGCCCAGAGCCGCATCAAAGCAGACGTGTGCCAAGCTGACACGCGCTCCCTGCGCAGCTTGGTGACGGGATTCGGCAGCTGTCATCACGGCCGCCCCGCTGTCTGCCATCTCGGCCGCGGCCCTGACTGCTGGGCGGTCCTGCGTGGGGGGAGCGGGGTCAGCCAGAGGATCTGGGCTGGGCACAAGGGGAAGAGTAAAGGCTGCGTCCAGAGAAGGGGGAGAGGGGCAGGGGAAGAAGTGGGCGGGCTGCTGCCTCCCCAACCCCAGCCCCAGCAGCAGCTTCTCTGGCCAGGGGTCCCTGGTGATGCTGCACCCCACCCGGGGCGAGGGGTGAGATGCCAGGGGTCGAGCTGTGCCAGGATGTCCCTCCATCATCCACTGCAGGTGCCCTTAGAGTCCGAGGGTCAGAAAGCTGCCCAGGGAGCACTTAGGCTAGCTGCTACTTTCCTGGGTCTTCCTCTCCACGGATGAATGTCCCCGACTCTGATCAGGGAAGCGATTGTTTCCAGATGCTGTTGTTGCATGTGGTTCAATCGGTTCTGACTTGTTGGGATCCTCTGTTCAACAGAGCACGGCTCACTCCGGGGCCAGCCTCACAATCATGTGGAGGTTGGGACCCCTGGCCACCATCACTGGCTCCGGCCGTCTCGGTGAGGGCCTTCCTCCCCTTCACTGCCCGGCTCAACTTTCCTGAGCATGGGGTCCTTCTCCAGGGACTGGTCTCTCCTGAGAGGGGAGTCTCAGCCCCCTGGCTTCTGAGGAGCATGCTGACTTACTTCTCCAAAACAGATCGGTCTGATCCAGAGTGCCCAATTGCACCCAAGATCACAGTGTGACCACCTGCAGAGAAATGCATTCTGGGAGTGTCTGTCTTCTGTCAGACACCAGATAGCTCTGTTCGCCTGCTGAATTCTGCAAACCAGCAGTTGTTACAGGGGTGCTTCTCATCCTCCCCTGCCTGTCAGCAGAATGGGCTTAGAGCTCTAGGAAGCACCTGCTGGTAAGACACTTCGCCCTGGTGGTGCCACTCAGCTGTGACTAGCCCGAAGGCCAGGGGTTCGAACCCACCAGCGGTCCCAGGAGAGAAAGGACCTGGTCAAAGCTCACAGCCTGGAAAACCTCATGGGGTCATTCTTCTCTCTCACGTAGCCGCTGTGGGTCAGGATCGATTCCAACAAGAAGTCTGCTCGGATTCGAACCCAGATCAGGCTGTCTCCCCACACTGTTATTCCCTCCTCCCAGGGATCTTTCTGAGGGGACAGCAGTGTCTGCGGCCCCTGTCGACAGCCAGGGCAAGAGTTCTGGGGACAACAAGCCCTCCGCTCGGTGGCACCCCCCTTGGACTCGACTCTAGCTGCAAAGCCCTCTGGTAGCACACCAAGGTCAGCCTGCTGCCTGCAAGACTGGCACCTGGAGCCACTGTGCTGGCGGTGGGTGACACCTTGTATGGGAACAAAGTACCGCCCGGCCCCTGCCGGCCTCACACACCGCTCCCCTGTTTAAGCCTGTTGTCACAGTTGTGTGGGGTCCCCCTCCTGGGGGTTAAATGGGGGCAGTTCCATGCTGCATGTCGGACTCAAGTCGGGGGCTGTGCAAGGACGCAGAGTGACCGCAGACTGTCGGTCGTGAGATGGCTTCCCTCACTCACCTCTACAACGTCGGGCCTCTCTTGCTCATTGAAGAAGCATACCCAGCAGCGGCGGCAGCATTCCTGGTACATGAGCTCAGGGTGGGTCTCACCTGTCATACGCTGCCCCCTGCCCACCTGCCCCAGTGAGACGCGCAGTTGGCCTTGGGGAGGAAGGGGGTCTCTGTGCTCTGTGAATGGGGCCGCCGGCGTGGAGGTGCCCTGTGAGCACATCCCTCCCGAGCTGATGACAAGCAGACACAAGGAAAGGAAGGCAGATGCTCCACGGGTACCAAGGACCGTCCCCGGAGCAGATGGTGAGAGAGACGGAGAGGGAGGGAGGGAGGGAGGGAGGGAGCGAGCGGGCGAGCCTCCGCTGAGCGGGCGCTGTCATTCCCCCTGGCAGCATGCGGCTGCTGGGAGTTGGACTCACGGGGTGGCGGTGAGAAAACAAATGTCTGTTTGTGAAAGGCCCTCGCTTGAAGCGTTCCCCAAGCCATCGCTGAGACGCTGGTTTCCGATCTCCTACCTGATCTGCTCCTAGGCCTGCTTTCCTCCATCTTTCCAGAAGGAAGAGTAATACCTCCCCCATGTCTGTCAGGAGGCATGTCTCCGGGCAGGGAGCAAAGACCTCACCAGCCTCTTATCTAGGAAGGGGTCGCTTCCATCATTGGATGGAAGGAGCCCGCACTCTGCGGGGGGCCTCAGCCCAGGGTGACCCTGGGGGACTTCCGCTGGATTGTCACCAGAGTCATGTCCATTTACCAAGGCCTCCAGACACCTGCCCCCACCTCCACCCCACCTGCCCCACCCAGGCATGAGCCTCTCAGGGTGGGCCAAGGCTGTGGACTTGGGGGGGGGGGTGGCGGGTCCCAGACAAGTCTGAGACGGATGGATGGACAGACACACGCCCTGGCTACAACAGCCGGCTCACACACAGCAGTCGTTGTGAAGATGCTGTTTCTCTGGGGCCGAGATGAGTTGGAGCAGACTTGACAGCGCCTCACGACAGGGAAACCCGCCTTGCGGGTGAGACATTGACGTTGCCTGACAGAGCTGGCCCCAAAGCTTTATCTGGAAGCCCCGCCTGCCTCCCTGAAACGCCTTCCCGAGGGGGAGCAGCTGCGGGAAGAACTCAGCCCAGCGAGTGGAGAAGAACCCAGCCAAGCCACTGCCATGGGCCGATGCCGGCTCCCTTCTGGACAGACATCTACTTCTCGGACATCACGAGTGGCACCAGCCGGCAAGTCTGTCAGTTTTTTTTGTATTGCACTGGGATATGCCCTACCCCCAAGGGGGCCTCGCATTGCTGGGGAGTGTCTTTAAAGACCCCTGTTCCAAGCATTCCCCCACCCCGCTCCCCAGGGCTCAGTTGAATCCATAGCACAAGGTGTGCTTAGACTGTACACACACACACACACACACACACACACACACACACACTACTGTCCGCTGGCTTCACCCTCTCCTGAGATCCCTGGGGAGCCTCCCCAAAGCCTGAGCAGAACTGGATCTTCCTTGGGAACCCACAGAGCCCTGGAGCCTATGACCAATGTAGGAAGGAACCAGATCCTCCAAACCTTTTATTTCCCAGAAGACCTTGCGGGGCTGTTGCCAGCCTACGTGGCAGTGAGGCTCACATCCTCCCAACAGACAGGGCTCGGACCTCTGACTGGGTCATCGTGGAGCACAGCCGCAGCCTTGGTATTGCAGTGGGAGGAGCCATTCTGGAGCAGAACCTGGCAGGGCAGGTCTGTCCCAGGGACACGGGGTTTTTGAGGCCCCCCTGCTGCCGAGACAATAAGCACCATCAGAGGCGGGCACCACCCTCCCTGCCGGGAGCCCATGCCGACTCAAGGCTGCGACCCTGTGTGTGTCCAAGACGGTAACTCTGCCAGAGTGGAAAGCCCAGCCTGTGTCGTGCGGAGTGGCTCGTGGGTTCACACTGCCGCCCCTGCAGATCACTGCCCAGCAAGCTACCCCGGTGCCACCAGGGCCCTGATTTACCAACTCAGAGCCATGCTGAAAGACCACCTAGAGCTGCCTCGTTGGGTCTCCTCGGAAACCACGGCTGTCGATCTTGGCTGAAGCCTCATCTTTCTCCCATCATGCAGCGGGTGGGTTTGAACCCTTGTCCTTCACCACTGCACCACCAGGGCTGCTGGGGAGTTTGCTGAAAAGCCCTCCCCAGCTCCTCAGCGTCTTCCTGTAACTGATTTTCCCCAAGTAGCTTTCTGAGGAGTACTCTTGGGGACCCTGTCAGCTAAACGTTGAGCTGGGAACCCCGAAGTCAGCAATCCAACACTGCCTGCAGCCCCTCCCGAGACGGAAGAGGGTGTCTGGCTGTCTCAGAAGCCAGCGTCTGGATGATGGCGGTGGGCTCAGTTCAGCTTGGGGCCTTCCCTTCTCACCCTTCCTCCTCGTCTTCTGTCTGTGCTGTAAAAGAAATGCCTGCTTTCTCCCTCCTGGAACCTCCCAGGAGTGAATACCTGGAGGATGCCAGACAGAGGGACCATTCCGAAGGGGGCTGATGGGTTAGTGACATGGCAGCTCGTGATTGGCAAGCCAGGTGAGATCCAGACTGAGTCAGGGCAGCGGGTGATAGCCTTCACAGGAATTTTGTGGGTGACTCAGGGTTTTTTTTTTTCAAACTCAAGTGACATTCTGTAGCCGTTCTTTCTGCTTCCATCGACTCACTGCATGTGAGGCTAGGATCTGCAGTGCGGCTTACACCACAAGTGGGGCTTGAACGAGCAGGACCCCCTTCTCTCGCTTTAGGAGACTGGCTGCCGGACTTTGGGGAGCCGGCCGTCTCACGAGGCAGGTCCTGGGTCCGTGTCTGCTCTGTTCCTTGGCTGCTTGGTGCCACTGATACATCCTGGTATTGCCCCTCCCCTGCCTCTGCCTGAGCCCGGGCGTGTGGGCTCGCTTCCCAGACAGCGAGAGAGATGGACTAAGACGCCCCTCCCGTAACAGTGGAGAAAGATGGAACCTCGCCCTCTTCTCACGAGTCACAGGCTCCGTTTCCTGCAGGGGCTTTGGGGTCAGAAGTGGCGGCGACTTTGGCTTGTTGGTGTAGCCTAGTACTGTCTCGTTAACTTACAAAGAGGACCCAAGCCTGTACGGGGCTGTAGCCAAAAGTTTAAGCAAACATCAAATCCTCGTCATGGCATCCGGTTGACTTGGGCCTGACTACCCTCCAAGACAGAGGCGCTGACTCCGCCTCCGAACCAAGCTCCGTAACCACTGTGGGGCCAGAGCTCCCTGTGGGCATGGGGGTCAGGAGCCACAGCCCAGGATGGGGGCACAGTTCAGCCATGGCATGGTGTGTGTGCACATGTGTGTGTGCACATGCCTGGAGTATATGTGTGTAAGTATGTGTGTGCACCTGTGTGTGCATGTTTATATGTATTTGTCTGCATGTGTATGGAGTGTAAATCCATATTTGTGTCTATGTATGTGTACATGTAGCATGTTGCATGTGTGTATATGTATGTGTGTGTGCATGTGTAATGTGTGTGCGCATGTGAGTGTGTATGTGTGTGCTGCATTATGTGTGTGCATATGTATGTGTGCGGATGTATGTGTACATGCATGCGTGTATGTGTGTGCACGTGTGTGCATGTGTATGTGCGTGTGTGCATGCATTATGTGTGTGCGTGTGTGTGTGTGTGTGAAAGGTTCCTCAGTGTTGGAAGTGCCCAAGGGCGCAGTGCTCAAGGGCTTGCTTGGCTGCTGCTGGTACAAGAGGCCAGCAGTTCGAGGCCCCCAGGCTCCCCTCAGATGAGACCATCTGCGGCCACGGGGATGACAGAGCCGGTTCTGCTCTGCCAGGGAGGGCCGTCGGCAGTCAGAATCGATGCCAGGGTAATGGGGTAGGGATAACACTTGTGAAAATTAAAACTAAGAAATTAGCACTGGGATGGAGCCTGGTTTTACCATGCTGTCAGGCCCCATCGAGTCGGCTCTGACCCCTAGTGGCCCTCGGGCCTGGTCCTGCACCATGCTCTGTTGTTCCTGTGTTTGAGTCCGTCCATCTCCTTGATGGCCTTCCTGTTTTTTCTGCTGTCCCTCCACTTGGCCAAACACGATGCCCTTCCGTCTCTGCTGACAATATGCCCCAAGTGTGTGAGACGCAGTCTCACCGTCCTGGCCTCTCAGGAGCACTCCGACTGCACTAACTTCTTCCCAGATGATGGGTTTGTCCATGGGACGCTCAGCATCCTTCCCCAGCACACAGTTCAAAGCCTCCCTCGGTCTTCCTCATTCCAGGCTCCACTTTCACATGCACAGGAGGCCATGGAGAAGACCATAGCTTGGGGCAGGCACACCTTCGTCCTCAAAGTCACATCCTTGTTCAGTCCCTTAATAAATGACATCTGCTCATGGTTCCAAGAGCTGGCTCTCTCCCCTCTTTGGGAAGTGATGTTTCAGTAAGATGTTTTCTCTGCGGCCTCACTAACAATACCAGACCTGTTAGACACTGACGGGGGTTATTGATGATAACACGAACCGAGACACCCGTTGTAGACACTGAACTGTGAGATCCAAGAGTCTCCCAATGGCAGGGTGACCAGCAGAAGGTGGTGGAGGTCAAACCAGGTCCCATTGGGATGAAATTCCCTGTGGGGAGGGATGCCTGTTAGTGGATCCCTGTACACAACAGATGGTGATGGGCATTAACCCCTGATGGATTGGTTGCTGCCCCCTCACTGCCCCTGACGATTCTGGCTCCCAGCAGCCCTGTAGGGCACAGCGTAGAACTGTCCCGGTGGGTTTCCCACAGCTGTATTTCTTTTCCAGAGCCTCGTCTTCCTCCTTCAGAGCTGCTAGTGGGTTTGAACTGTTGACCTTGCTCTTTGCAGGCCAGCATGTAACCCGCTGCACAGGCAGGGCTCCTGTGTCTCCCAGGGTCCCTGGGGAAGAGGAACGGCCTATCTTATGTTGTCGGGTCAGGACTGAGAATAAGCTGGGAATCATTGTCTACCTGCAGCTCTTTGACGTGGTGTCTGTTAAGGATGAGCGTGGGCTCCAAGATTCCACCAAGCAGAGCGGCTGGGGGGCTGTTGAGCCTTAACAGAGGTGACAGGCTGGCAGCTGGGTGCTGGTGGGGATGGGCTGTGCCATGTGGGCAGCTGATCCAACCCCCCCCCCCCCCCCCGGTGCCCGGGATGGGTGCTACGTGGCTGCAGTCGCCCTGCAGGACAGAGCAGCATCCTCCAGCGGGCTGGGGAGCCCTCTGCCTGCCGGGCTAGGCTGGAGTCACCTGCCCAGGTGCTGTAACCAAGTAGCAGGTTGGAATGAGTGTCTTCCCCCGTGCCACCTCTCGGTGCCAATAAGAAGGAGGTGGCAGCTCCCTAACGGGGTGGTTACTTAAGTGAGGCTTACTTAAGTGACCAAGTCCCTGGTACTAGGTAAGCGCTGCCAAAAATGTTGACTTAAAAGAAGAACCTCACTGCCATCAGGTGCATTCCGGTGCAGAGTCACCCACTGGGCCGAGCAGAATGGTGGGTTTCCTACACCAGAACTCTTGACAGGCACAGAAAACCTGTCTTTCTCCCAGCAGGCAGCTGGCGGTTTCAAACTCCTCACCTTGTAATTAGTAACCCCGTGCATAAGCCATGAGGCCACAGGACTCTGCCAGATGTGTCAGCTGTTGTTAAAGTGTGGACCCCGGTATCCCCCGCTGGTGGCTCCTCTCCTCTGCGGATGCTGAGTCCCTGGCCACTCCTGTGTGTGCCAGGGTACGACAGTGCCCCGGGGACTGCAGTTTCAGGATCCGTAGCTGAGGCCCTGTGGCCTGGACGCTGTCCGCCTCCTCTCCCCGCCCGCAGAGCTGAGCCTGCTCACGCCTCAGTCGGGATGAGGGCCCTAGTCCTGGTGGTGCCAGCGGCTCCCCGTTCTCCCGTTATTTTAAGTGTTCTGAATGCCTGCCAAGGCCGCCCCCGGGCCCCGCTGTCCTGAACAGGAAACACGCCCGTCTTCAGGGATGCTGGCTGGCAGCCAGGGACTCGCCCCCCTCCACACACACACACACCCCACGCAGAGACTGCTGAGGGAGGGGTGTTTAAAATCGGCTCCCCACCGGGATGGAGGGGCTCAAAGTAAACATTCGCACAGTTCTTCCTGCAGGCGTTGTGGTGGGTGGGCCGGCCTGGCACAGGGCCGTGCTCAGGGCACCAAGGGATGCTGGACTGGACTCTCCTGCCCTGCACCTCGCCCGCCAGCAGAGATGGAAGCTGGGAGTTTCGCTCAGGCCAAGGCTTGGGGGAGTGTGACATCCTTTAGGCAGCTGTTGGAGCATGGCCCATCTCACGCCAGCCCCACTTTCCCTTCCTAAGCCGCCCCCAGACACCTGTGGAGTGTTACTGGCACCTTCGCCATCACATCAGGGGGCTTGGCTCTCCTCCACCCCCTTGGCCTGGGCTGTGCGTGCAGCTTGCACAGCCATTTCCATCTCATTCTGGAAGAGACCAGAGGACAGAGCTCTGGGCACCCAGGGCCTTCCAGGTCTCAGCCTCGGGACCCTCACCTGCAGGACCTGCCTGCTGCCCGCGCACTGCACGTGGCTCCCCTGTGCCTCATTCTGAGGGACTCCCGGCTTCATCTTTTTGGCTGGGGGTGGGGAGAGGCCTGGTGCTCCCTGGAAGAGGCCCAGAGGGTGTTCCGGCCCAGTGGGGCCTCCGGGTTAAAGTCATGCTCGCTTGCAGCCAGTGTGTATGCTAAGTTAGCACACATCGTTG